>MCJB01046346.1:8622-41920 GCA_002018475.1 Nicotiana obtusifolia
CCCCCCCCCAAACAATATAATGAAACCCTAATTTTTCGCTCTTCCGACATTATGACAAAATGCAAAATAACTTAACGAAAAAATATTTTGGAAGACCTGAAGGATCCAGAATAAACTTTTACCTAATTCTGGATCTCCTTAAATAAGAAAAAAACCAGTCCGGGAGGAGGGGGGAGGGGGTACAATTATTGATGTATAGCGCATGCATAGTATGCGCTATATATGTAGCGCAACATCATACACGCTATACCCATATGAATTATTGGTGGTCAGTTAAGTGCAGAAGAATTATTGGTGGGGCAGGACATTTTATATATAGCGCGGTTATTCACTGCGCTATACCTTAACAGCACGTTTGTCTGTTAAGTTATAGCGCGGTGAATAACCACGCTATATATAAAATGATACCAAGTTTTTTTTATC
Organism: Nicotiana obtusifolia; assembly: GCA_002018475.1. NCBI lineage: Eukaryota > Viridiplantae > Streptophyta > Magnoliopsida > Solanales > Solanaceae > Nicotiana > Nicotiana obtusifolia. The sequence goes on from MCJB01046346.1 coordinate 9,046, forward strand.
TATTTACGTCGTTTGAGTCCAAAAAAATCACACTTTGGTTCAGCATGGCAGATTGTACTGAAATATTTTTTCCAAATTTACTTCTTAAAAGGGTAAAAGACAATGGGCTGGACTGCACCTTATTCTGTTGCATCAAGTGGCCTAAGAGTACATACATCCAGCAACAACTTGCTAACGTCGATATCGTACGTGACAATGATATTGGGCTCTCTTTCCTGTTAATTCTGGTGACAGCTGCTCACTTTTCTGCATTGGGCTGCAGCCCTGTAATCCAAAAGCAAAAGCAGAAACTACAACTTGATGCCTAAATCTAACACTGCAAAATCAACTTCTTTCTAAGTCACTAGTCAGTCTCTCTTTTTTCTCTCTTTTGCTAGGTTGTGTAATTCTATGCAGATATGTATTGGATTGGAGCATGTCTGTTTTGGGCCTTGACTTCGCAGGAACACACATTTCCCATTTCCCATGCCCAATTCGTTCTTCTCATGGCGGGAAATTGCTGCAACAATAGCATGGGCTCAGAGTGGGCTGTAGTATGTGGATAAGCCTAGCCAGAGACACAGCAATTGATAGAAGCACTGCAATGTGATCAACACTGACCCAAGTGCACACGTTTTTTCAAAATCACTCAGCACTTTGATGCATGAATTTAAGCTAGCGTTTGGATATAGATTTGGTTGAAATTTGAAAAGGTTTTTGAAGTTGTGTTAAAAAATAATTTTTGAAAGTTGAAGTTGTGTTTGGACATGCATTTTATTTGAAAATAATTGAAGTTTAGCGAGTGGAAGAAAATATTTCACCCAAAAACTACACTAAATCAGTTTGTGAGAACTTGAATTTTTATTTTTTTCAATTTTTTCTCAAAAACTGATCATATTTCATGAACAAACAGTGTTTTCGAAATTTTTTTGAAAAAAAGTAACAAAAATCTATGGCCAAACGGGAGCTGAGCTATAAGAGTGACAGTGCTCACAATATTTACATAATTAGTTACTTAAAAGTAGTTATATGTAAATCTCTATTACAAATACTGTATTAAATTAAACTACACTGATAGTGTTCTATGTACTCTTTTTGTCCCAATTTACAAGTCATACTTTTTTTTAGTTTATCCTAGAAAGTATATCAGACTTCCTAATTTAAAAATAATTTAACTTAAATTTTTTATTTTGCCTTTAATAGGATGAGTTGCAGCCGTATATGTCTATGATTCGTTTTAGATCAAAAATTTTAAAAGTCTTTATGTTTTTTTTAAAATTTGTACCGAGTCAAATACCTCACATAAATTGTGACAGGTGGAGTAACATAAATCCTTGATATGTATTGCTTTTCTTTTTTCTATCACAATTCACAAGCATAAACCAAGGTATGCAGCTGATTCTTTAATTTGTCTTGACTTCTGCCACAGATACTCTTCTAATACACAACTGTTTGTAACTTAGTTTATGGATGCAGCAACTACCTCAACTAAATCCAAAAGTTTCGATTATTGTAATAGCAGTATATGATTTTCAGGACCACAGATCCATAAGGGAAAAGATATAGCCCTATTTGTGTTAGGGCGGTCCATACCTATGGAGTATAGGCCTTCTTTTAATAAGTATATACATATTAGCCCCCAAATCCAAAGCCATTTCTCTCTCGAATGAGTGCGCAACTGTCAAAACTCCATAATCAGAATCCTACTATAAGATAGGGAAAGAAATTAACGGCACATGAATTACTTGGGAAAGAAAGTGTTTGATAATATCAAATTTTGGTTACACAATAGATTTGAGTTTCACTCTTCCATTTTACTTCCTCTGCTGCTTTCTTTGTATATGTAATAAAATTTAAAATTAGAAAAAGTTCTCTTTCCAGAAACTTTTTGGTGTTCGTAACCCCTGATCAAATTTCCGCAAGCAATATTCTGCTCATAATCAAGGAATCTTCAACAAACTTATCTTATCTTAAACAGACATATTCCCTCTAATTTGGGGTGTTAAGTTTAATCCAAAAAATTAGGTATTATCACTTTTAGTCCGCGCCAGAAACTATTTACATCTGATAGCCGAAAAAGTGTATAAAATTTGTATATTTTTGTATAGCACATACAGAAATATATATATATATATATATACAATAAAATGTACGAATTTTATATATTTTTCGACTATTATTTTTACAGCGACTACGGTATCATTTTTTAAAAAATATAATACATTCAACTTGTCAACACGTCCAAATTTGACTCATGCACCAATTTGATACTTAATGGTGATTATTTTGAGATATTTTTCCTGCCCGTTGTAATTCACTCATCTTAGCCAATTAAGACAGGTTAAATTACGACTGCTTATTGATTGAAAGCGTTTTAATCTGTACAAACTTGACATTGTATATCTGTTCAATAGACCCGTTATTTGTGATAAGGGACTATTCGGTATTATCTCTAGCTCAACCATTCTTTTTGCAAGTTCACAGAATACATGACATCATGATAACTTTGTATGTTGAATGTACTGCCATAGTTTCCTTTTGTTAGCATGTGGAACCACCTGCTTTTTTTTTATTGTACATGTATATCTGATGCAACAATTTTCTTTTAAAAGTTCAATGCAAATATATATATATATATATATATATATATATACTAGTCTCTATTAACGTGCATTGCACAATAATAATGACACGTAAATATTCAAACAGGTATATATAGGCAGGAACAATAAATTAATTAATGAAAATTAATGTTATTACATTAGCATAATAATCGAATTTAAAGTGATAAAAATATTATATGTACTTATATTTTAGAAATAATTTATTGTATCTTATTTTATAGTCGATGTATTATATGTACTTATCGTTTATAAATATGAATGTCATTACATCGATCAATTTGAATGTGGTTATTTAATTCTATATTAAAAGTTCAATTGGTTCTCCAAAAAGTATATTTATTATGGAATATTCTTATCAAACATATCTATCTTGAAAGACTCCTCAAATCACTTGAATGCTATTTTTACATTGAAACTTTATCCAAATATGACCGGCAAATTTTCATTAGGACAATAGTGTTGTGGTGGATCCACATTTAATTAAGAGGTGACATCTGACACTAAATATTACGTTGTTTCATTGAAAAATTATTTTATTTTATGTATATATTATATGTTGAATTCTCTTAGCTGTTTTATATGTTTAATTTTTTTAATTAATATTTTGACACCACTGAGTAAAAAAAAAATTGACTCCATTTTTTAATCCTTAAATGCAATAAAAGACCCTAAATTTTAAACCTATCAGATTCATTGCTCTAACATTATCACAATTTTAACTCTTCCATAGATGCATATTTTCCATCTCTATTGTAATTTTTCACCATAAAAGAAATAAAGAAAGACTAAAAGAAAGGATCGCTTTGAATATAAGAAAACGATTTGATTCAAAATCACAGAAAAAAATAAAATTGAACAAGAAAAGGAGAGGAAACGACATGACAAACTGGATTTAACCATGCTCCTATTGTTATCACTACAGAGCAGACTTTCTGCACTCAAGATATGAGTATAAGTGTGCAAGCTTTGAAGTTTCAGTCGGTATATATAGCAAAGAAATGCAGAATGTCTCAAACTGAAATTGTGCCAACTTTAGAAAATGGAGACCCCAAACAAATTGGAGTCCGTTGGTAATAACATCTTTGACGAATTCTTGAACCAAAATGATCTTCAATAGCCAAAAAAATTATATGTCCCTGACTTTGCATAAGCTTTTGTTTACGTAATTTGTGTTTAGAATGGACGAATAGTTAGAATCTTTATTTTATCTTTATAAGTATAACTTATAAATATGATAGGTCTCCTTAAGTTTTATCTTAAATTTTAACTTGAAGTCTTTAGATAAAAAGAATTAGGATTCTATCTTATACCATGCAAATTGGCCGTGGGTGTTGATGTCCAAGAAAAATTAAAAATCTATCTATAGCATCCATGTGGGCAGTGATGATGTTGAGTCAAAAAAGAATTATATTCAATATTACAATTATATCCAATATTAATTTGATTCATTAAAGAAATAATTTAATTTTTGAAGGGTTTAAAGGTCGATTAATATTTTAAGAATATTTTTATCGTTTAACATTCGTGCTTTTATAATAATACTAATTTTTATGTATGTACTTTGCACGTAGATGTTTAGTCAATTATTTATATGAGGAATGATTATATTGCAATTAAAGTGGAAAAAATGCGACGTAATACTTGAACTCAAAATGTAAATATAATCGATTTAGTTGAGTTAGCTAAATAGTATATTGTGTTAGTTACTCTATCATGACCAAAACTCTCGTTATCGATATTGATATCCCTTTATAAACGAAACATCTTGTGTCAATATTGATATCCCTCTTAAGAGTAAAATATGTAATAGTCTGGGTCCGACATATATTGCAGCAAATAAAGTTCAATTTTAAGATTGTTTTACAGTGCGCTTTATTTTTATTATCATTGTAAAACACAAATATATTAGAAATTACTATTACAAACACTATTAAGTTTATGCTGATTCAATGTGTAAGACGTGATCATCTCTTTGAAAATCTGCTATTTTACTGTATGTGTAAATGCATTTTGACCTTTTTTTTTTCCCTTTTAAGTTATGTTTTTTTCCTTTTAAATTTAGTTATTACAATTCTTTTCTGGTTATAGAGTGAATACTTTTCATGCTATTTATTTTGATTCTTGTTTGAATTGCAAGTTTCCAATAGATTAATAATATTTGTCCTCCTGAATTTCTGTTAGATTTTTTATCACAAACATGTCTCGCAATAATAAATAAAATATTATTTTATCATATCTAATAAGGTTGATTCACTTAATTAAAAATAAAAACATAATTGCATAAGAAACTACAGAATGCAGAAACCAACACTAACTTAGTTTTACAGATTGTATAACAACAGAAATAGAATCACATGAATTTCTCCTTTCTAGAAGTAAAATATCAATACATTTATCATAAAATAGTAAAAATATGAAAAGAGTAGAAGTCAGTGTAAGTCCAAATAGATATAAGAATTACCAAACTACGACATCGATGTAGTACATCGAAAAAAAAGAAGCAAAACCCAACAATATGGATAGTTGAGAAAATACAAGTAACATAGAATCAATTCAAAAGTATTCAGTAATCTGATAATAATAATGCAAAATCGAACAAAATAGAGCATAATCCATTTACTCATCAAAATATTTCCATCTCCATATAATTACCTCAAATTATTCAACGTTTAATCCTTATATGCGACCAACCCTAAACGAAAACAATATTTCTTTTGTAAAAAAATAAATGGCGAATCAAGAATATTATTCGAGAAGTTTGCCGAGTTTGTTATACCTTCTTTGGAAGAGTACCACAATTTAAAACCAGTACTCCTTAAAAAGTCTATATATGATGAAGAATATTGTGTAATGACTTCTTTCATAGCGTTTGGCTTATCCTTTTTCTATGAATTCATGCAATAATTTTATATCCTATCGAACAATAAATATAATTGGAATAGAAAAGGAAGATCAAGTTATATAACTTCTGATAATATTAGATCACGTTGGCGGAACGTCCATTTATTAATTTAATTAAGTTCAAACAGAAAACATCACCACTTTGTTCTCTAATTAAAATCCTAATGATATTAAATCATGACCTAAAGATGAAAAATCATGCATCTTTGTGGAAACGAACACGTAAAGATGGCCAATATATTTGTATCTCTTATTTGGAACTTTGAAGAATTTATGGAGGATTAATAGAAGAGGAAAGACGGAAGTTGCAAGTAGAAAGATATAGTTAGAGGGAGACAATCTCGCTAAAAAATTAAGAGAATTAGTAATCAAATAATTGCCTAAAATTAATGGTAGAACAAACCTTATGATATACAGGCTTATTAGCATTCCCGGAAATATAGGTATACATTTAGATCTTCCTCCTCAACTTTCTAGATGAAAAATGGTCACATCTAGTAGGATAAAATCGTTAGTAGGTCAAGCACTTTCTTGTTACTCTTTGAAGTTACTATGATCTGAATTGGAAAAATGGAACTTGTACGTTAAATTGTATTTACTTTTTAATCACCGTAGAAGAGAACAAAAGTACTAAACCTGTGTCAATAGAAAAACAATATAACAAACATAATGCGAATGTAATTCAAGAGTCATTATGCAAAAACAATTCAAATATTAAATTTAGAGAACTCTTTAGAAGATGTTTTTGTTCTCAACAAAAGTCTGATCCTTGCGCCCATGTATAGTAATGGAAACCCATCGATCCTTTGGATACTCGGATATCTTATTGTTATCTAATATGAAATAGTTACGTTCTTTAGAGTTTCTAATTTTATTTTCGCTGTAATTTTGCCTCTTTCTAGTGACTCCACTCTCTACTATAATTCTTCGTTATGTGTTCTAGTAAAAGTTTACTTTGTGGATATAAAAATTATAATTTTATCCAACTTAGAATTTTATCTCTTTGAATAGTGATTTACATTTTTTAGGGTATAAAAGTTGATTAATATTTGAGGAATATTTTAGTCGTTCAACATTTAGCGTAAAATATTCGTGCTATAAAGATTTATATATATATATATATATAATGTCGAATGTAAATAACAGTCAGTTTAGTGAGAATCTGATGTTAAAAGCTGTCTACAACTTCATCTTTTATATTTTTTAAATTATTCATGTCTACATAGGGCAATTATGGAAAGTTTTTATCTTGTGCTGAATTAATTGACAAATATGAACATTATTTCAGGACACACATAAAAGGCAAAAAATGGATTAAATATTTAAGAAGAAAGGAGTAATTCGAGCATAGTAGCCGTTGGACTTCTCCATCTTAGGCATGTGCACGTTTCAGTCTGAAGTTCTGCACATTTAACATAAAAAATCATGATACTACTGATAATATATATAATATAACATAACATTTAATGCTAACCAAGACGAAAGAACGATTCTTAAAAGAATAATTTATTCACCTAGAAAAAAGTAAATAAAATAAAGTGAGAGACATAATATTATTACATGTGCTCTTACATCATTCATCAGAATATTGTTTGCCTTTTCAAGGGCAGACCATCTTCCTTTATTCTGCCTCCCAAATATTGTCTAATGGGCATCGACATATTCTTTCTAGAGAATCTCTAACTAAGACTTGCTTATTGTTATAGGGTACCGATATCTCAGCACAAAAAAAGCAAAAAGAAAAAACAATCTGTTGAATGATTTCGATGCAATACATCTTAATTTCTTATAATGCATTCTGTTTGCCCTAAATTTCAGATAACAATTGAATTTATATATGATTTTAAGGATATGTGATTCAATTTGATACAAGTAACAAATAATATAATGGAAATTAAAATCAATAGATAAATGGAGAAGAGATGCAAAGCACAAGCTTTGAATAATCCTGGCCTAGACTGATTCTTTCAAGATGAACAATAAATATAAATGGAACCAAATGAATAAAATATTATATAAAGTAATAAAAGCTGTTTTTCTTTTCTTTGTATTGATGATTTTCGTGAGATGCCTTTGAACAATTACCTTGCCCCTTTATATAGCATGGGGATAATCTTTTATACAAGGCAAGAATTTGTTTACAAGGTAAAATATCTCTTGATTTGCTGATTTAATGGTCTTATTGATTGATGCCGTGATTCCCGCCGAGATGCTTACTTACCACGGAATTTCCGGTCGTTTCGTCATTCAAATTTGATACTTACCCTAGGACATTTCCGGAATCGAGCTCAGTAGACTCATCTCGGGCACCATGGCTTCGTATTCTGATTCGATGTTGTTCGGTCTCGACCTTCGATCTTTGATACCTCGATATTCCGCTTCGATGTTATTCGGTCTCGATCTTCGATCTTTGGTACCTTGACCCCGATTTACCGAGCAGTAATTACGATTGATACCAAGCTTATAGACTCGAGCCCGATTTGTCCATATGTAGGCGGTACCGAGTTCAACCCCATACAGATAGTCCCCTCGTTTTTTGGAGAGTAACGACAAAAAACGATGTGAGCCGCAACTTTTTGGTTAGGTTGAATGGCTACATACTTATGATGCGTGTGGCACGGAAGTCGAAGCATCCCATCAAAGGAAATGAATCATTATACTGATAAATGACGGTGGAACTGTACGTGGTACGTATCGAAAACGTCTCATCAGAGACAAACTCGAGACAAACCTCTGCAATATCAGGTACATGCCAATTAATGCTTCGCCACTTTGGGACGCAAACCGCCGCTTTTGAGGGGTTATAAATACCCTTCTTCATCTTCAATTTCAGGCGTTTAAGTTATCTGATCAATTGAATCATTCTCTTCTTCAATTTCTCTAAGTTTCCTTGTAAGTGATCTCCTTTTCGTTCTTATCTTACACCTGCATCTTCTAACTTCTTTATCTCTTAACAACAATGGCAAAGACCTCTAAATTCATTCCTCAAAGACAGGCCCCTTCTTCCTCTCAACCTACTGAAGATCCTCAACCTGTTGATGTTGCGGAAACCATGGCTGAACCTCATTTGAAGGCATTTGTACTGACTGGATGTTCAATCGGTGCAGATTTTAAAGTAGATAAGACCTCTTCGATACCGGGCCGGTGTGAACCGGTCACGAGGTACATTTGTTCGACTACGAACAAAGTCCTTAACAAGGTCAAAGAAGACTGTAATTGGATCGGCAAGTGTGTGGTCGTTCCTTCACCGAAAGAGGCGATCACTACCACGTGGAGGGTTATTTGAGTGTTTACACTTACCCCTTCATGTTGGGCCTTTTGGACCCGATTATCGTTGCCTTTTGCAAAAGGTACGAAGTAAAATTGGGTCAGATCCACCCCTCTTTCTGGAGAATAGTCATTCTCCTTCGCTTTTTTGCAAGCAAGATCGACGGGCATCCTTTCACCTTCGATCACCTTATGCGGTTATACAGTCCCCGACTTTTCAGAGGGGGATTAATAAAACTTGCTCGCCGGGCAAGCAAAGCCCCCTTCTCTAGCATCGATGAGGATAGGAACCGAGGCTGGATGGGCTGATTCGTTCGAGTGAAGACATCAGACCTGATTCCGGCTGAAGACATGTCGTTCCCCGATAAGTGGAACATGAACCGTAAGTGTTATCCTATATCTCAACTTGTTCAATGTTTTTCCCTTCGTCACTTTACTAACCAGTTTCATATGATGTAGCCGTATCTCGGGTGCCGGCCGCGATTCCTCATCTGAAGGAATGGGTCGAAAGAATAGTGTCCCAGATGTCCCAGAGACCCTATTCGGAACGTGCTTGGCGTGAGCTCTCGAAGGGCCGATGGGAGGCCCGACTCCATGGTGAGACAGGTTAAGTTTGAACTCAGCGTTTCAGGTTATTGATTTCTAATTTGCTTTACTCTTCATTTGTAAGTTTATCGAAGGACGTTGAAGTGAGGCCAGCGTCCACTTGTGATGAGGTTCCCAGCTAGCCCCCTGTTTCAAAGCAGGAGAAAGAGAAAAAAAGGAAAGAAGCCCCCAGTTCTTCAGAGCCCAGGAAAAAGAGGCCGAAGAAGAGGATAGCTCGTAAGCCCAAGAGCAACATCGATGACCGAATACTATCCTCGGACTCACTTAATCGATTGAGAGACGAGTCTGAAGGAGATGAGTATTTTGACTTTTTGGGTAGCGAGCCATCCCCGATGAAACAAACCTTCATCGAGTCGGGGGCTCCGAAATGGGGGCAAGAGCTGGGACTTCTACCTATGCAAGGGGGGCTTCGCAGGGAGTCTTAGGCCCCATAGAGATGATAGATTCTCCTTCCTTCTCGGAGTCGATACTCAACGAGGCCCAAGAAGCAAAAGAAAGTTCCCCGGGCGGGGGCCATGTGCCGGAAGGCCCTTTCTGTGGTTTCTTCATGGCATGGATTCGGCATCCGCTGAAGATACCTTTGGGCTCGGTAACCTGGAAGTACCGAGGAAAAGTCCATCCACTGGCACGAGCGGGGTTTCTTTCAGTCCGAACTTGGTCGATAGATTTCCTGCTCCGAGTTCATACCCTGATCGGAAGCGGATCATATCCTTTGCCATTCCTGAAGATGCTAAGGTCCTTTCCACTCCTGTAGGTGTGGCCAGCTATCTTCAGTGTTTGGTGACCGCAGAAGATCAGGCCAAGATGAACGAAGTGGATGCATCCTGCTTGTTCAACGAAGCTCAGCAAGCATTGAATAGGGTAATTTTCTGATAAGCCTTATTTGGTGTTCATTGTTTTGCACTTTAAAACTTTAGCTAACTGCAATATTTCCTTTCGTGTTTTTGCAGACCTAGGTACTTCATCATGAGGCTTTCCTTCGCCACCGGGAAGAATCAGGACGCTGCGAGCGGCTCGAAGGGGAGATGGTGAACCTTCGGGCCAAATTAGATCTCATCCAGAAAGACAATTCTGGCTTAGTCGAGCAGGTGGGGCAACAGCTCGATCAAATCACCCAACTCCGATCTGAGGCAAGCACGGCTAAAGCTGAAGCCAACGAGTGGAAGATGGATCAGCTGGTTTCAGAAAAAGAGGCTTTCCATGCTCAGTTAGTTTCAGCAGAAGCTCAACTGAGGGAAGTAAAAGGGAGAATCGAGGTTCTGACTAAGAGCACCGACGAACTCCAGTCACAAGTCAGCGTGATCACCTCGGATCGAGATGCTTTAGCCAATGAGCTGCATACGGCGAGATTGGAGGCTGCTGCAACCAAAGTTGAGGCCGATGAGCTGGTGGCCTAGTACAAGGCCGACGCCGAGGCTGCTAATAAAAAAATTTAGTTGATCACATGAAGTGGCAAACTCGCCTGTTCGTCCTCGAGGAGATACATGCTCGGGGCTTCGATCTATTGGCCGAGATCGAATATGCCAAAAAGACCGAGGCCAAAGCCAGAAAGCTAGCCTTTCGGAGGAAGATGATTCCGAGAGCTCTGAAGAATGAGGTGCCCCTTTCTTTTCCTTTTTGAAACTATGTAATGAAATGCCCATTTTTGTAATCTTATTTTGTTGTGTGTATATATAAAAGCCCTTTTTCCTTTCCTTCTTTCCATGGTTTTCATTGCTGATTTGGTTTAAATCTTACCCTTAGAACTGAGGGTTTTCCTCGATAAATTTTCGGTCCCCTTGAATTCTATTAACTCGATTTGGCCTTGGCCATTTAAAGTTTGGGATCTGCCTTAGTAGGTTTTTCCATTGAGTTCCATTAATTCGAATGGCCTTAGCCTTTTAAGGATCGGGGTTTGCATTAGTAGGTCTTATTCTCCTTCGAGTTTCATTAACTCGGTATGGCCTTAGCCTTTTAAGGATCGGGGTTTGCCTTAGTAGGTCTTATTCCCCTTTCGAATAAATTTTCTTTTCGGATGAGTCCCCTAGTGGGGCAATGTTTAATCGAACAAAGAAAATTAAAACGGCCCTTGGGCTCGGAGGCGGGATATTGGTACAAGAGATCTTTCTTTATTCTTGTTCACGTGCTTGTACAGTTTAAGTCGGGGTTAGATCAATCTATTTGGGCACGGTTCCTTTGACCGTTTGACCCTTACATTGAATCCTAATGATCTTTGATTCTAGAGATGTTTCCCCGAGTCAAAGTAGCCAAGCAGCCCTCCGATATTTGAGGTTGATTGATGATTAGCACCGAATACTGTTGTCATCGATCTGTTTTCGGCCTTCAAATCTAAGTTAGCATGATTTACTGGTTGCCTCGTTAAAAACCTTGTCGTAAAACCCAGTTTGGGACAAAACCGATCGAAGGGAAAAAGAGTGCAACACGTGCTTTCAGTCTTAATATCTCGTACTCCCCGATTTAAGACAGCTTATTGATACCTGCGACTGTTAGCTTGCCGATGTAAAATAAAAACAAATAATAATAAAATATGACGAATCGTACCTTAGTAGTAGTACCGTTTCAAGTGACTTATGTTCCAGTTGTTTGGTAGTTGTTTGCCATCCATTGTCCCAAGCTTGTAGGATACCTTTCTGGTGATTTTTATGACGGAGTAAGGTCCTTCCCAGTTCGGTCCCAATTTTCCTTCATTCGAACTTCGTGTGTTGGGTGTGACCTTACTAAGTACTAAATCTCCGATGTTGAAGTGTCGAAGATGGGTTCTCCTGTTGTAGTATCTTTTGATCTTTTGTTTTTGAGCGGCCAATCGGACGAGGGCAGCTTCCCTTCTTTCATCCAATAGTTCCAGATTCGTATTCATAGCCTCGTGGTTCAATTCTTTGGTCGCATAGCGGAATCTGACACTTGGTTCACCGGCTTCGACCGGTATCAAAGCTTCGGCACCGTAAACTAGGGAAAAAGAGTGGCTCCTATGCTCGATTTCTCGGTCGTGCGATATGCCCACAGGACTTCGGGCAATATTTCCTTCCATTTCCCCTTCGCATCGGTTAACCTCTTTTTGAGATTTCGAAGTATTATTTTGTTGGTAGATTCGGCTTGTCCATTCCCGCTAGGGCGGTAGGGTGTTGATAGGATTCGTTTGATCCTGTTATCTTCGAGGAATTTTGTCACTTTGCTGCCGATGAACTATTTTTCGTTGCCACACATGATCTCTGATGGCATTCCAAACCGACATATGATGTGATCCCAAAGGAACTCGATTACTTCTTTTTCCCTAACCTTCTCATATGCCTGTGCTTCCATCCATTTAGAGAAATAATCAGTCATAAAAAGAATAAATTGAGCCTTACCTGGTGTGTAGGGAAGAGGGCCAACGATGTCCATTCCCCACTTCATGAACGGCCATGGCGATAAGACCGAGTGTAACGTCTCTCCGGGTCGATGGATCATCGGGGCATGCCTTTAATATTTGTTACATTTTTGAACGAACTCCTTCGGGTCCTTTTCCATGTCAACCCAATATAACCGGCTCTGATTATTTTTCGGATTAGGGGTTCGGCACCGGAGTGGTTCCCACAAGTGCCTTCGTGAATTTCTCTTAAAATGTATTCAGTGTCACCCGGTCCCAGACATATCGCGAGGGGGCCGCTGAACGTTCTTCTAAATAGAGTTCCGTTATCGGACAAGCAGAATCGAGCCGCCTTTGTACGCAAGGTTCTTGATTCTTTTGGATTTGAGGGGAGTTTTCCGGAGCCGAGATATTCTATATATTTGTTCCTCCAATCCCAGGTTAGACTCGTCTTATTGATTTCCGCGTGGCCTTCTTCCACTACCGACCTCATGAGCTGTACGACCTTTTCGGATTCGATCTCATCATCTTCGACCGATGATCCCAAACTGGCAAGGGCATCGACTTTGCTGTTTTGCTCTCGAGGTATGTGTTGTAAGGTCCATTCTTTGAACCTATGTAGCGTAACTTGTAGTTTGTCTAAATATCTTTGCATCCGTCCTTCTCTGACCTCGATTGTTCTGTTGACTTGATTCACCACAAGAAGGGAGTTGCACTTAGCTTCGATTATTTCCGCTCCCAGGCTTTTGGCTAGTGCTAAACCTGTAATCATGGCCTCATACTCTGCCTCATTGTTAGTTAACTTTACAGTCTTAATAGATTGTCGAATTGTGTTACCATCTGTGAACAGGGTCCATACTCCCGAAGGAGTCCCCAATCCGGCCAGTAGCTCTCTTTCGGCCTCGGGTATTAGGGATGGTGTAAAATCGACAACTAAATCTGCCAACACCTAAGATTTGATGGCAGTTCGGGGTCGATATTCAATATCGTACCCGCTTACTTTGATAGCCCATTTGGCCAATCGGCCGAAGAGCTCGGGTTTATGCATTATGTTTCTTAACGGGTAAGTCGTTACAACGCATATTGGATGACACTGGAAATAAGGCTTCAGTTTTCTGGAGGCGCTCAACAAAGCGAGTGCCAATTTTTCCAAGTGATGGTACCTAGTCTCGGCCTCGCCTAAGGTTCTGCTAACATAATAAATTGGAAATTGCGTACCTTGCTCTTCTCGAACTAGAACTCCACTTACCGCTACCTCTGAGACCGCAAGGTAAAGGTACAGTTGTTCACCTATCTTCAGTGTATATAGTAAGGGCGGGCTAGACAGATACCTTTTGAGCTCTTCTAAAACATGTTGGCATTCCGGTGTCCATGAGAAGTTGTTCTTCTTTTTCAACAGATTTAAAAATCGATGACTTTTATCGGATGATCTTGAAATAAATATCCCCAAAGAGGCTATACGGCCTGTCAGCTTTTGTACAGACTTCACATTATCTACGACTGTGATATCCTCGATAGCCTTGATCTTTTCGGGATTGACCTCGATTCCACGATTTGAGACCATGAAACCGAGGAACTTGCCCGAGCCCACACCAAATGCGTATTTTTTCGGGTTCAACTTTATGTTGTACTGCTTCAACACGTCGAATGTTTCCTGCAAATGGTTCAAATGGTCCTCTGCTCGCAGGGACTTAACTAACATGTCATCAATATAAACTTCCACTGTTTTTCCTAGTTATTTTTCGAACATTCAGTTTACTAGGCGTTGGTAAGTGGCTACTGTATTTTTTAACCCAAATGGCATCACGTTGTAACAGTATGTGCCATATTTAGTGATGAAGGACGTTTTTTCTTGATCAGCCGGGTCCATTCGTATTTGGTTATAGCCAGAGTAAGCATCGAGAAAACTAAGGGTCTCATGGCCAGCGGTAGCATCGATCATGCGATCGATGTTGGGTAAAGGGAAAGAGTCTTTTGCACATGCCTTATTTAAATCCTAATAATCTACACACATTCTTAGTTTATTCCCTTTTTTAGGGACTACTACTACATTTGCTAACCATTCCGGATATTTGACCTCCCGAATGGACCCTATTTTTAGAAGTTTAGTTACCTCATCCTTGATGAATGTGTGTTTGATCTCGGACTGAGGCCTCCTTTTTTGCTTGACCGGTTGAACTTCTGATCTAGGCTCAGCTTATGAGTAGTTATCTCAGGCGATATACCTGTTATATCAAGATGGGACCAAGCGAAGCAATCTTCGTTAGTTATAAGGAATTGGATAAAATTTTCCCTGAGCTCGGAGCTTAACCCCGAGCCCAGATATACCTTTTGTTCGGGCAAATCTTCTCGGAGTGTGACTTGCTCGAGTTCCTCAACGGTCGATTTGGTGGCATCGGACTCATCGGGGCTGACGAAAGATCTGGGGATTCCGTAATCGTCATCCTCGACATATGTTTGTTTATCTACGTTTGTCGAAGATGATGTTTGTGATTGCTATTTTATCTTGTTCTCGACCCTTTGCGAAGGAACTGTTGGTGCTGGTGTTATTTTTTCCACCGCGAACATCTCTTTTGCGGCCGGTTGTTCCCCGTAAACGGTTATAACTCCATCAGATGATGGGAATTTCAACACTTGGTGCAGCTTCGAAGGTACGTCTCTCATGTCATGGATCCATGGTCTGCCGAATAGAGCGTTGTACCTCATGTCCCCTCCGATTACGCAGAACTTCGTTTCTCGAATGGTTCCGGCAGTGTTTATCGGTAATGTTATTTCGCCCTTGGTGGTTTCACATGCCATATTGAACCCATTGAGTACTCGGACTGTAGGAACAATTCGATTTGTCAGGCCGAGATGTTCTACGACCCATGATCGGATTATATTGGCCGAACTGACTGGGTCGATCAATACGCGTTTTACTCTAATTCTGTGTATAAGCACAGATATTACTAGTGCGTCATTGTGGGGTTGCATAATCCCTTCTGCATCTTCCTCGTTAAAATGTAAGATCCCTTCCGTCGCGTAATCTCGAGTGCGCTTTTTCCTAGTGATGGATATCTTGGTGCGTTTTAGCATCAGACCTTGAGGGGTATCTACTCCGCCGATATTCATGTTGATCGTGTGTTGTGGCTCTTCGTGGCTTGCCTGTTTATTTCTATATCTGAAATGATTCTTCGCTCGGTCGCTCAAGAATTCTCGAAGATGTCCGTTTTCGAGCAACCTTGCTACCTCCTCTCTCAATTGTCGGCAATCTTCTGTTCTATGTCAGTGAGTACCATGATATTTGCATATCAGATTGGGATCCCTTTGGGCTGGATCCGATTGTAACGGTCGACGCCACTTGGTGTCTTTGATACGACCGATAGCTGATACGAAAGTAGCCGCATCAACATTAAAATTGTAATCCGATAACCGTGGTGCCTCTTGATGACCGGTGGTTCTCTCGAAGTTGCCTTTAATTATAGGCCCTCGGTTATTCTGACCTTGATCATTTCTCCTTTCGTGTCTTGGGGAGTTTTGCCTTATTGTAGTGATTTTTCTATCCCCATGATATGGCCGATGCCGTTCTCTATTCAGTTTTGATTCACGATAAATTGCCCTTCGAACTCTATCATGAGTTCTGACGAGATAAATAGATCTCGAAGGGGCTCCAAGCTGATCATCTTTGACTTTGATTTTTGATTGGTATCGGTTATGTACATCGGCCCATGTGACAGCAGGATATTCTATCAAGTTTTTCTTGAGTTGCTGTGAAGCTGTCGAGCTTCGAACGTTGAGCCCCTGGGTGAAGGCCTGAACAGCCTAATCATCGGTGACCGGTGGCAGGTCCATCCGTTCCATCTGAAAATGAGATACGAATTCTCTGAGCATCTCGTTATCCTTTTGTCTGACTTTGAATAAGTCCGACTTTCGCGTTTCAACTTTGATGGCGCCTGCATGTGCTTTTACAAAAGAATCTACAAGCATAGCGAAGGAGTCAATGGAATTAGGGGGTAAGTTATGATACCATTTCATGGCTCCCTTCAATAAGGTTTCCCCGAACTTTTTCAAAAGAACGGATTCGATCTCGTCGTCTTCCAAGTCATTCCCTTTTACAGCGCATGTGTATGCGGTCACATGCTCGTTTGGATTGGTCGTTCCATTGTACTTGGGGATTTCCGGCATGCGGAACTTCTTGGGTATTGGTTTTGGAGCTGCGCTCGATGAAAAAGGTTTTTGTACAAATTTTTTAGAATCCAGGCTTTTAATATCGGGGATGCTCCTGGGATTTGGTCAACTCTGGAATTGTACGTTTTCACCTTTTTGTCACTTGCTTCGATTTTTTTCTCTCCGGATTCAACTCGTCTGGTTAATTCCTCGAGCATCCTCATAATCCCGGAGTTTGCCCCCGATTCACCTTCATTCGGCTCTCCCGTAACTGGTTCATTCCTAGGAACAGTTCCCCGAGAAGGGCCGAGCTCAGCTTTGTTCGATATTTGACTTCGATTTTGTAATTGAGAAATGGCTGCCTGTTGGGCTTGCAACATATCAAAGATTATTCTGAGGCTGATCCCGTCCTTTTCGTCGTTTTGGGGACTCTGTGTCGTTGATCGAGGTTCCCTACGAATGCTATTTGACGGGCCAGTAGTTTGATCTGCATCGACTGCTACTTGTGAATTAGCATCGATCGGAACTTCATCACCGGGTGCTGTGTTGTTGTTCTCTCCTTGATGATCGAATTCATTATCGACGTACAAAGGTATATATTGAGAATGCGACATAGCCGTATTGCAACCTGAAATCAGACATACTTCGAAAAGCAAGTGTAAAACAAATTGCGTGACAAAAGATTGTAACAAACACTCACTATTATCCTTAGCCCCACGGTGGGCACTAAATTGTTTACCCTAAATTTCGGATAACAATTGAATTTATATGTAGTTTCAAGGATATGTGATTCAATTTGATACAAGTAAACGAATAGTATAACAGAAATTAAAGTCAATAGATAAATGGAGAAGAGATACAAACCACAAGCTTTGAATAATCCTGGCCTAGGCTGATTCTTCCAAGATGAACAATAAATATAAATGGAACCAGATGAATAAAATATTATATAAAATAATAAAGCTATTTTTTTTTTCTTTGTATTGATGATTTTCGTGAGATGTCTTCGAACAATTACCTTTCCCCTTTATATAGCGTGGGGATAATCTTTTATACAAGGCAAGAATCTGTTTACAAGGTAAAATATCTCTTGATTTTCTGATTTGACGGTCTTATTGATTGATGTCGTGATTCCCGCCGAGATGCTTACTTATCACGGAATTTCCGGTCCTTTCATCATTCAAATTTGATAACTTACCCTAGGACATTTCCCGGAATCGAGCTCGGTAGACTCATCTCGGGCACCATGGCTTCGTATTCTGATTCGATGTTATTCGGTCTCGACCTTCGATCTTTGGTACCTCAATATTCCGCTTCGATATTATTCGGTCTCGATTTTCGATCTTTGGTACCTCGACCCTGGTTTACCGAGCAGTAATTATGATCGATACCAACCGTATAGACTTGAGCCCGATTTGTCCATATGTAGATGGTCCCGAGTTCGACCACATACACTTTCATCGTTATAAGAGTACCAACATCTCTCACAAAAAGAAAACAAAGAAAAAGTAAGAACAATAGTATGTCGATTGTTTTCTGGCAATGAGTTCTTTCTAATGCTTCTTTAATTGACGGAGGAATCCTTCAAAGCAGGAACTTAAGATATAATGGATTGAGAATTTGTTAGATCACCCAAGCGTAATAAGGAGATCAGAGATCTCATCTCGGTCCAATATGAGATTCATTCCGTTCATTATCCCCTCACGCTCAGATTCGGACATTCTATATTCGGGGTTTCATTGTCCGGTCTAGAGCATGCACAATTACGAATCAAGGTTATTTCCACCTCCTCTTCGATTGGTCTGGAGCATTCTAGGGGCCCACACCGGTCACGGGCCTAGCTCTGATAATGTGAAAATAAGCCTTGGGCCTAACTCACACCACAAAAGCTAGTTCGAAGAGAGGAAGATTGTCCAAGCCTTATAAGAAGACTAGAGATCTCATTCCGGTCCGATATGAGATTCTTTCCATTCATTATGATGTTTTGATTAGTAATGTTAATTGGAAAAACATAATTAGTAAGAATTCATACATAATCGATTCTTCATTTGTTCAGGATTGAGACGTAATAGTAATTGTTGCGACCAAACCACCAAATCAAAAGTCAGTTTAATAACTCTCTAGACAGCAGGATAATAGGAAAAAGACCTTTATAAGGCAATATTTTACTAAAACTAAAGCCTGTACAAACTCAAAGTGACTCATCAACAGAGGTTCGGGACCTTTTTAAAACTGGTCTTTGAGAATGTTGTTTTGACCTTTAGAAAAAGCACTTTTCCAGTTTATTGATAAATGTCCCGTTAATCTGTGTTTTGCTGTCGAGTCTTAAAAGTTGATATTAAGAAGGCAGCTGCCTAATTGTTACATATACATTGAACCAATCTCGTATTCTAAAAACCCTAATATTTAGAACCAGCAAATCGTGATGATGACGACGATGATGGATCTTTGATAATGATAAAGACCATAATGACGATGCATGTGAGCTACTAACATATTCTTATTCTTCTTAAGCTCTGCCTTTTAAACATACTAATCATCATCATTGTTCAATGGCCCTCTCCATCAGAGCAAATTAAATGGATTTAACTGCACTGCTTCTTTTTTTCTTTGATTTGCTGTCCGGAATTAGATAGTTGTATTGGTGTCCGACTAATTCGCGTTACGTAAGATTTATTAAAGAAAAACTTCTCCCTGCTAAAATATTTTTTCATGTTTATGACTTGAACTCGAGATATTTGATTAGTAATCGAGAAATTATATGTCACCACAAATCCTTGGTGGTGATTGACTGCCACTGCGTTGTCCATTGCAGTCCACATGTGTGATAGTGATATATGAACCAAATAACCAACAAAAACCTTTTGCAAAATTGCACGATTTAAATCAACCTTCCGCAGAACCATAGTTTCATATTAAGCTTATTGGACAAGAATGAGGCGATTTTGATGTTCTATTTAACTTTTTGTCATTGTTTTTCAACATCTTTTTTGTTCAGTTTACTAGGGAAACATACTTTATCTGGTTTACTAATTGTCGAGGCCAATTTCATAGAGATGATGTCCACAGTAGTTTTATTTTTCTATTCCGAGCCTATTTGAAAGTAAACCTATGGAAAATTAGAAAGAACAGAATGAGAAACCTATGGTTGTTGAAATAGATATATGGCTACAATGTACAAGTAGGTATTAAATATTCGTTCAATTAATCACATGGATGAGAAAATCAAATGTTCACTTACAATTTAATTTTAATAGTAAAAATTGTGTAACGACCCGATCGGTCGTTTTAAGCATTAGCGTTCCGCTCAGTAGTCGAGGTCGTGAGTAGCTTCATATTGTGTATTATGACTTGCGTACATGGTCAATTTCGGGTGATTCGGGAATGATTTGGAAGAATGATTCTCATTTTTTAAGCTTTAAGTTTGAAGAGCTGACCAAGTTTGACTTTTGCATATTTGATCTTGTATCGGATTTGATGGTTCTGTTAGGTCCGGATGGTGATTTTAGACTTGGACGTATGCCCGGAATTAAATTCGAAGGTTCCTAGGTTGATTTGACTTGTTTGGCTAGAAGTTGACAATTTGAGGTTCAGAAAATTCGTTAAGTTTGACCATGGTTTGACGTTATGGCTATCGGGTTTAGGTGTTGGTTTTTGGACTTGGAATATGTCCGCTTTGTTATTTGAAACTTGTCTGCAAAGTTTGGCGTCATTCCGAGTTGATTTGAAAGGAATCGGACGCTTGATTGTGTTTTTAGAAGTTATAGAGTTTCATTGTTGTCACATCTCCTTTTGTACACCCCCCGAGAAGTATATAAGGAAGTTTTTCCAATTAAAGTGACATTATTCGAAATGAGATTATTTATTTATTATTTTTAGAGTCGCCACTTGGAATATTTTTTATTGGTGTCCCAAGTCACCGGTTTATTTATTTTAATCCCAAATCGAGGAAAATTTCGACTTTCCTTGTGAAATATGCGAACCAGAAATTTTGAGTAAGGAATTCTGTTAACCCAAGGGAAGGTGTTAGGCACCCTCTGATTCCGTGGTTTTAGCATGATCGCTCAACTGTTATAATCAGCTGATTATCTGATTTTAATACATGTTTCTAGCCTATGGTATATTTTATCTTTAACCGCTTTTGTTTAATTATTAGAAAAAATTACAACGTCATTTAAAATATGTCATGAACCACGTCACATAAATGCACCCGTAATCCATAACGCATTTTATTTAACATTGAGATTAGGATTTAGGTCGCATAAATGCGCACCCGAGTTTAAGAAAGTGAGTTATTAAAATAACGCGCCTAAAGCAACTACACGTTTTTAACTTTTCGAGGGCCATGAAAATTCACTGAATAGCACAACCCGGTTTTCTAATAATTTTAATATTGATTAATGAGGGCCATGCATTTTTGAGATTTTATCTGGCACAGCGCACCTCGGATTATTTCAAAAAAGACTTCTATTATTTGAAGTTGTTAAAATCGGGTTGCATGAAAGGCACCCCCCGAAATTGGTATTGTTACTATGTCATGGGAACCGTATCCATAGTCACAATGGTTTATTAATCGCGCCTAAAAGCAAACTACGAAAACTTTAAGGCATTTGAGAATTAGTTGCTTCTAAGTTTGTATTTAACTATTAAGAGGGTCATGGATAATCGTTGTTATTTGTATGGCTCACCTCTATTAATCAAAAAAATTTATTGAACCTAAGGTTGTTAGAACCCTGTCTATATGTCTAATACTTCATGTTATTAGGAGCCTACATGTAAACAGCAGTAGGCCCACTTGATCTCTTATCCGAACAATAGGACCACTTGGGCTCCAAGTACTTTCAATTTCAGGCACATAGACAGACTCCATCAGAGTAAGGTCATAATTTCAATTACAAATATAGCCACTAGTTCCAGAAATAGCCACTACTTTGAATTTTAACAGATTATCTCTAATTCCATATCTTCACACGCAGTCAGGAATTGAAATTAGTTATCAGAAACAATCACTCGTCTCTTTACTTGCATTCAGAAATCAGACTGATTAAATTCCAACTTTCACAATAATTACTTTATCCATATTACACAGCACAAATGTTTCTCAATTAAAATACATTCTTATCTTAGACTAACATAATAATCCAAACATGAGATGGTTAACCTTTAGCTTAGACATGATGACTTGCAGTGACCCCAAACACTTCTTGAAAACTCATTTGTTTTGCTTTGAAGTTTTTGCAGATTTGGGCAATTAATTGTTTTGCTTTGAAGTTTTTGTAGATCTGGCCAAATCTATGAACTACAGCCATATACTTAATCACAGCAGTTCTTATCCATCATTAATTACTATAGAAAATCACTTAAACAAAATAAAATATGACACATGCATCTAGATAGGATTTCATATCTAATTAGATCTGGATAGAGCATAATCGGTAACAAAAGCTACCAAACTTAACAAAGAAAAGCACATGATTTCACAATCAAGTTTTAGTCCATTTTTGGGATAATACATCCAATAATGAAAGCAATCAGTTCATATAACTGTACTAGCATGAGAATTCAACAAATCAGGCCAAATTACATAGAAATTAGAAGCTATTTCATTCAAGGGAAAACATAAATACAGGGATGTTTGGACTTGCCTATTCAAAGCAAGAAGACACCAGCACAACAGCCAAATAAAGGCCAGAAACAGGATTGGATGGAGCCCAGCAACAAGTTCAACAATCAGCAGCTGTAAATTTTCGACCTCAACAGCAGATCTCAATTGAAGTTTTAGAATTGCAGAATTGTGTTTTCAATGCTTCTCCTTCAGAACATTAGTTTTCTTTTCAGTTCTCCATATTTTGAATTTCAGCTGTCGTTGCGTGAATGCAGTGAATGAAGATGAATGTATGAAAAAAAATGAGTGAGAGTCTGTGAGATGCGTATCTATTATGTGTACAATGTATGTGAGGGGAGGGTGTCTTTTATTAACAAACTTTTAGACAGCTGTCCATTCCAGTTACAAACTTCTGAAATTATCTCTTTTGGCCCAGCTTTTTCCTAATTTTACTTGTCTTATTTGCATTTTAAGACCCTCTTAGAAGCTTCTTGCATAACTAACTGAGATTCTCTAGACCAATTCCCTACATTGCCCTTCAATACTTCAGTATTTACCTTTTTTTGTTCTTGCCTTGTTCAAGTATTTACTGCCTTAACAAAATAGACATTTTTGATCCATTAACAACAGAGCCAAATTACAGTAGTTTATCAAATCTGGACTAAAACGTGAATCAATCAACTAACTGAACATGCTAACTATGCTAATGAGAGATTTATACTGAGAAATTTAGATAAAATGTAGTACTGAAAACCTAGACTAAAAGAAAGAAAGCAGAATTTTAACAGAGCTACAAAGTGAAAACATTAGAAAAGGGAAAGGACTATACCTACTACAGTTAAACCTCAGCAAACACACATGGATTCTGGCATGCAAGCGGGACTAGCGTAGGTCGTTAAAGATGAGTGACCGGACTCCGGTTACATTTCAAAATGGGTCGAAACTAACCTAAAACGATTGCTTTTGTCAAGAGCAATCGGTTCGTGTGAGTTTCAAACCAAAACGAACACAAAATCACCGCAGAAACCAACAAACTGTGTAACTAGGTTTAACTTCTTAGATCTAAAATTGGTGAAGTTGTAAGGAATATTGAGGGAAATGGTTTGGAGATTAGGAATGAAGAGGTGAAGGTGGTCCTAGGGTGTGATTTTGGGTCGATTTGGGGGTGGATTGGGCGGTGAGCTGCCGTGTACTTCAATGGGGATTTGGAGGCGGCAGATTAGGGTTTGGGTAGGTTTATTTGGAGAAGACGAAATGGGGGTAGGGGGTACGTTTGGATAGTTATATAGGCCTGGGGGATTAGTTGCGAGCCGTTGAATCATCTGGGATCAACGGCGCAGATCAAGATTTAACCAAACGACGTCGTTTGGGTATAAGGGGGTTTGGACCTGGGCTGGTCCGGGTATTCTTTGTTTTGGGCTTGTTTACTTTAAATTAGCAGCCTAGTCCGAGTTTTCTCTTATCGTTTGTTTTTATTTTTAATTTCTTTTGTTTTTAATTTTTTTATTTAAAAAATTAAAAATCCTAATAGTTAAAAATTCTAAATTACCTAAATGTAAAATCAAACTAATTAACTAATTATAAAAATTATAATAACACTTAATTCTAAGAATTAATGATTAAAGATAAAAAAAAATATAAAAACGAACTATTTTTCGTGATTTTTTAATTTTTATAAAACAAATAATTACTAATTTAATCCTAAAAAATATAAAAATAAATCCTAAATGCAATGCATGATGTTTTTGGTATTTTTATAATTTAATTAAGAATTAAACAAGCAAGAAAATATAATCAATTAAGAAATCTACTAAAATTCCTAAGAATAGTGAATAATAATTTTTAAAAAAAAATCTATTTTTGGATTTTATAGGAGTATTCTGGGGTGTGGCAAAAATCACGTGCAAATTTCATGTGTTTTGGTGTCTGATTCGTGGTTTCGGATGTTATTTTGGTGATTTGATCGCGCGAGCGAGTTCGTATGATATTTTTAGACTTATGTGAATGCTTGGTGTAGAACCCGGAGGCTTGGTGAGTTTCAGATGCGTTTCGAAATGTTTCGGGCTGTTACAGGTCTTCTGGATCTTTGTTCGTGCCTGAGTTATCGCAAATGCAAAAAACTATTTGCATTTGCGGACCTCGCATTTGCGAGGTGGGTATCGCATTTGCGAGGTCTGGATGTGTTGGCTATTTTTGCATTTGCGAGTTGGGTACCGCATTTGCGAGGTATGGATATGTTGGCTACTTTCGCATTTGCGATAAGGGCTCCGCATTTGCGAAAGCCTTAGTCGCATTTGCGATAGTGACTGGACGATGGCTAGTTCGGATTTGCGAGCTTATTCGTCGCTTTTGTGATAGGCCTAGCTTCACTTTTGCCAGGCTGCAACGTCTAGGTGGGCTTGGCGGTATTCGCTTTTGCAAATAATGGGTCGCATTTGCGGTCGCCACATTAGCGAACGCAACGTCGCAAATGCAACTTCTGCAGCTGATCATAAGGGTTGAATTACAGGACTTAGCTTTTTCTAATTATATTTTAGAACTCTGGACTAGGTAGGAGGCGATTTTGAGGAGGGATTTTCACATACAACTATTTGGGTAAGTGATTTTAATCGATTTTCAATTATATTATATGATTGTAAATGAGATTTAACATTTAAATCATGAGATTTGAAAGGAAATTTTGGAAATTTTTGTCATATTTTGAAAAATAAAAATTTAAGATTTGAGAGTCGAATTGGACTCGGATTTAAAAATAAAATACATATATGGACTCATAGGGTTATGGGTAGTCGAGATCTACCCTTGGAATCGAATTTTGAACGGACAGGTCCGGAGTTGACTTTTGGAGAATTATGTAAAGATCTTAACTTTATTTATTGGAATTGGTTTCTCTTGCACTATTTGATGTTATTAAGTCACTTTCGGTCAGATTTGAGCTGAGCGGAGGCGAATTTTAGAGGAAAAATATTTTTAGATTATTGAATGAGGGTTTCTGAATTAAGTATCTTGCCTAACTTTGTGTGGGAAAACTACCCCGTAGGGTTGGGTTTATTTGCACTATTTGAATTACATGGAAGACGTGTACACGAGGTGACGAGTGTGTACACTGTCTTATATGTGGAAATAGATCGGTTTAGACTCTTAGGTTTCTTATATACATTTAATTGAAATTGTCATATCATGTTATATCTTCCATAGCCGAGTTCACTCTTACAGGCTTTAATTGAAGTTGTTATTACATGTTATCTCTTTCATTGTTGAGTTATTCTTATTTGAAGTCATTATTACATGTTATCTCTTTCATTGTTAAGTTATTCTTATTTGAAGTCATTACTGCATGTTATCTCTTTCATTGCTGAGTTTATTCTTCCGTTTCATTGTGTTATTGTAATTCTTGTATTGATTTACTTTCGTTACTCTCGTGTTATTGTTGTTGTTATTGTACTCAGTGTTGTTGAGTCGTGAGCTATGTACTATTGTGGTATTGGTATTGTTGTTATGTCAAAATTGTGGCATAAGGGCACGTGTGGATCGAATTGTTATGTCGTACTGCTGTATTTTTGGCACATGGAGACTTGTTGAGAGGATTGTCAGGGTATTTGCACGAGTTTTGGTTGTGCTATTCCTATTATTGATATTTACATATGCGGCGAGATAAGGTGGGCATTTACTTTATTGTTGCGCATGCGGCGAGAGAAGTGGGCTATGTCTCGGATGATATGTGATGCCTAGGGGCATATTATTGATGATATTCGTGTAATTGTTTGATGTTCCTTATGTGTGTCATGCATATTACGTGAGTTGTGGTGTTGTTCCCACTGTGCTACTAGATGTCTTTGATAATACTTGTTGACTTGGGTTATGATAGTACACTTGCACAAGCATATACCGTAACACGTCATTTATACCAGTTATGGAGCATAAAACTTGATATCCTTTGATCATGCATATGTGTATATTTGCTTTCTCTGCGACATGGATGGACTGTTAGCCTGCGACCACGCCGGATGGATTGGGATATTGAACCTTTGACCATGCCGGGCAGTTTGTAATATTTGACATGTGATCACGCGGGGCGAATTGTGATAGTGAGCCCGTGATCATGACGGGCGGATTGTCCGTGCATCACATGAGTTATCCGTGCAGTTGTGATTGATAACGTGGGCACGAGGTGCCAGTTGTATATGATTCGTGATTTAGGACTCGTGATATGTGATTATGAGGGCACCTCGGAGTGATTCTTGTTGTAAACCTGGTGTTAGAACGACTTGATTATTTGGTTGTCATTTATTTTTCTTAATTGGTTTCTCTGGTACTTTAACTGTATTCTGATTATTCTAGTACATTATCACCTGATTACTCCTTGTTGCCATTTGTTGTTTTTACTTTCCGTTGCTAGCTTTAAATTGTTATTCTTTCCATGTTAGCTTTGTTTTGATAGTTGTTCCTCTGTCAGCTCTATATTGATATTACGTCTAGGTTATTTGACTAGTAAATGTCTTGATTTGAACCTCGTCGCTACTCCAACGAGATTAGCCTTGATATTTACCGAGTACCACTGTGGTGTACTCATGCTACGCTTGCTGCATATTTTTGTGCAGATCCAAGTACCTAGGAGCATGCGGGACGTTAGCTAGCTACTTGTGGTTTGCCGCGGAGATTTCAAGGTATACCTACCAGTGCGTTCGCAAGCCTTGGAGTCACCTTCTGTTGTATTTCATTTCTATTGTTTATATTTATTCCGAAACAGTATTGTATTTAGAGATTTTAGAGTACTCGATAGAGCTTATGACTTCGTCCTACCAGTTTTGGGAAACGCATAACTATTGATCGTTGTTAGCTATGTATGTCATTTACTGGTTCATGTTTAACAGTTAAATGGTATAAATCTATTAATTGCTCAGCATATGTTAGGCTTACCTAGTCTTAGGGACTAGGTGCTATCACGATTCTCAAGATGGGATTTTGGATCGTGACCCCCTACAAAAAGTTCATATATTTATGTTACATATTTCATGTGTTATTTTTTATTGATCTCTTGTACGATTTACGAACAGGCCATATAACTAAAATAACAGTTATAGTTCACTACAAAATCAAATCTTCCTTAAAGCTTGTCAATCTTATATTTAATTAAGGAGGATTATATGCAAGCCTCAGTCTAATCTATTCAAATTCATTTAAATGATTCGTCATAATATAACTATTTTTACCCTGATCATAAATTGATGATAACATTCATTTCTCTTTGTTAGGATTTGAAACATGTCATATTATACAAAGCTCACAGAAGAAGAATGCACAAGATCGATATTCACTAAGATCCAAAAATTAGGAACTATATAGTTTTTGATTTTCCTGTGACGAAGGAAGGGAACATCCACAAGTACCACATGTGAAGCAAAGTGCACTGCACTCGTGTGATGGCAATAAAAAGTTTGTTAGACCAAACATTAATTGGCAATTGTTCATTGTCATATATTGCAAGAAACTCTTAGAGACATCCAACCAACTGTCGTGGATAGTATCTTTCTGAAGATCGCCTCTAAAATCTATGTCAGCTTAAACCACTTCTCAATGCTACTAAAACAATTTCAATCGCATCTTTGCATAGATCTTATAGATGCAAAAACTCTGATAGCCACTGTATATTAAAAAAAGGATGACGACCAGAGAAGTTTATACTAGTTGTAAAAGAATGTGTTGGGCGAAGAGATTCCTTGCACAATGCTAGAATTTATTAATTAATTCAGCAATCTGAGCATTATTATAGGAAAGTGTAAACGGGCAAAGAATATGGCATGTCAGAAAATGTTATAATATGGATTTTAGGTGACATTGGAAGATGAGGAGTTTTGGAGTTTGGTACATGGGCATGTGAGAGATTTTAGAGGAAAAATTAAAACGAAAGACGTTTTGGATAAGAGAAAAAGGATGTGGTCACAGTTTGTCCATAAGGTGAAGAGGGGATGCCCAGTTTTTGATTAGACTACTCCATTGCATGGTTCATAAAAAGCTCTTGGCGTAAATTGTTTGAAATTTAGTTTATTGAGGTTTCATTTAATCAAATTCTGGAGTTACATTGAACTAACTTTAATATATTCTTTATTCGAAAATATAACAATTCAATTTGATGTCGCTTATTTAGATGTGGTGTTTGTCCCTCGAAGTGAAGGGGGCAATAATTGTCTGCTTGATTGGTTTTGCTCGAACTTATGTTGGATTGACACTACAATTTAATTCAGAACTTGAACCTAACTCCAAATTCTTTTTTCACTTTTTCTTATTAAAATTTTAATTTGTGATGGAGGGAGGCCAAATATGACATAGGTAGCTTGGACTATTCTATGTATAAATGATCTTTTATAATATAGGAGATCTTGATTTTTTTTATTTTTTATAGTTCTTGTATTAACTGGTCGAAAGCATTTATGTCGCTACAATATTTCTCATATCAAAATGGCTATAGAAGTTTATTAAGGTTCAAATTTAATTTGACTCTTGAGAGCAAAAAGTGATACTAATTATAAATAGTTTGACGCATTGAATAGCTCTGTACATAATTATTAAACTAAAAGATGATAAGTTCAATATTTACAATCCATTAGTTAATGAGAATTCTCTCAAACTTTTAGAAGAGATTACTGAGTACTGAGTTTTCTCATTGGGAGAAGTTGGTTGACCATTCACATGTAACGTGGAAATTACGCTGAAATGGTTCTTTCTTCCAAGTCTTTTGAGTATACTAAATTGCAAAAGCGAGGCAAAGTCTAATTATCTTAAACGTCCTAATTCCAATGTTTTAAGCCATGAGTGACCCATGTGCCACCCACAGTATGGTCCAGTCCTTATTTCATACTAACAAACTATACTTTCTGAGTTAAAATATTAGGAATCTTACATCAAAGAGTCAAAACAATAGAAAAGATCAAAGACGAGTTTAGCGAGAAAATTAACTCACACTTATTTTTAAAAAAGAAGTCGCAAGTTTAACTAGAATTTACTGACTTGAAATTTACTTTGATGTAACAATGTCCCAATCAATCAACACTTCAAATATTTTGTATAGTTTTGTTTATGACATTCGTGTGACCAAATTTGCAATCTTATATCTCTGGTTTTAAAACGTTTCACTTAATAAACACTCAACTCACTAGAAATTAAAACAAATTTGAAATAAAAGTAATTAATGCGTTTCTGTTTGTTTTTAAAAGAGTTAAATATAATTAAACAAGGTCAATTTATTTAAACCACTAATATTTGGGACTGTGTGTGGGGGGAGGGGGGGGGGATTAACCAACCAATTATGCTTTAATTTTAAAATTACTTTAGGTCAACTATGTGTAATACTTCCTTGTAATTATTAAAGCCCGTTTAAGTCTGCTTTGGCATTTAGACAACTCAGCATAATCAGATTACTTTTGCACTAATCCGTAATCTATCTTGAGATTAATTATACTTTGCTAATTCCACATTGAAGCAGCTCAATAGTTATAACTCTAGCCTTACATTATATAGACCAATGTTTCAAACCAACAAAGGCCATTCAAAGGCTAACCAAGTTCCCCAAAAAAAAAAAAATTCAGACTTTACTGACGCTATTTTTCAATATATATACTGTAAGAGAAATGAGATGGAAAGCACTGTTATAAAAGTAGAAGAGGGAAATGGAGGGGTCGTTATCTTATTGCTATAACTATTAACAATACGGGTAAAATAAAGCTTTGTTTAATTGGGAAAGAGTCAGGCAACAACAAAGTGAGTAGATTGTGTCAGATTGGCGTGCGTAATACTGTAGCCAATACTAAGTGGAGAGAAGAAAGGATATAATTAGAGATTGGAGGAGGATGTTTCTTAATACCTTTATTTGCTCAAAAAAGAAGCCACCCCAACTTTCCCGTTTCAGCTGATACACACTTTAAAAGAAGCTAAATACAGCTAGGTAATTTGTAGAGTAATTAGTACTTAGTTTTTCTTCGTTTTCTGTACTGGGATTTCTGAGAAATAGTGGTGGTGGGGACGGTGGTGCTGATTCTAAACAGATATAAGTGTTTGGAAACATTCTTGAGATTGGCTTTTTGTGAATACCCGGTGTTGCTTTGGTGGCTGGCAAAGATTAGATTAGATTAGCGACAACTCATCTTTTCATCGTTGGTTTTTTGTGTTCTTGTTGTTTTGATCTTTTCTCTGATTGCTGATAGTGGTTTGTGCCCTTTGGAATTTCTTCTTGGCTTTGTCCCTCAAAATTGTTCTTATATTTCCTCTAGTGCTTTTATACTGTATTTGCACTCTTTCTGTACCTCAGTTTGATTAATTTGCCTTTACTTTCGAATGAAAGTTCGTAGCTTTATCGGTGCGTGTTGGAGATCAATCACTCAAACAAAAATTCCATCTTTCTTTTGTGTCTGACAATGCACGCTTGAATTGGATTCTTTTTGGGACTCTTTCTAAGGAGTTCTTTTTTCTGATTTTTGCTTGGCATTGCATTTGGGTTGGTCAACCAACTTAGCTTGCTTAGATCGGGATTTCTAGATCATTTCTTGTTTTTTTGGGGGAAAGTATGGCTTTGGGGCAGTGCGGGACAAGTGTCTTTTGTAATTGTATTGGTGGTTTTCTTTAGGCACGTTTTCAGTTTGATTTGTGTGTGTCAAGTTATATGTTCAATGTGATGCTCTGTTTTAGGCAATTTTGCTTTGTTTACCCTTCCAGTTCAGAACACATTTTTGGGTACTTGTGCATGTTTGTTCATATATATGCGACACTTGCAAACCAAATTGATACTTGTTGTCTACAATTTTGTTATGTTCTTGAAAACATACCAAGATGATGTTTCTTTGTTATTACAGGTCCTTCAACTTCATTGGTGAGAGAGGAGCATTGAATAGGAATGTGGATTCTGGTGTTTGCTTTTTCAGAGAAAGCACGGGAAGTTGTTTAAATATTTATATATTAGCACCAGGAGTGGAGGGATAAACAATTAGAGGAAGGGCAGTGGTCTCAGTGCTGAGCATGTGGCATTAGCACTGGTTTTGAGAGCTCAAAATTTGCATTTTTGAGGTATTGAGTCGGTTGGTCAAATATCTTGGACTGGCATTTTGTGGTTGGTTGTGGTTGAGCTTACAACTAGAATCAGTAAAGAAGTCAACTCTCTTCCTTCTTGAAAGCTTGTGGAGTCTGAAATATAGCACTTTTGGTTTATCCTTCCTTAGCTTTGTCTTCTGAATTATTGAAAGTTTAGAACTGAGATACAGTAGGTGAATACTTTGAACACCAAGATGAAGTTTATGAAACTTGGATCCAAGCCTGATCAGTTTCAGACAGAAAGAGATAATATCAGGTCAATAATTCATCCATCTTTGTGAAATTTTGTTTATTTCCCTTCCCAGCATTCCCCACCTTCCTTTTCCCAGCATTCCAATTAGGTAGTATTGTTTTTGTTCTTATATGTCAGAGTTTCCGGATGATATACTTTTATATATTTGTAGTGCTATGCCTGTTTGAATCTGTTGTCTTTGTTCATGCTTGGTTTTCCTCTCATATAGTTATCATGTTAAGCGCATAAAAGGAAAACGGTATACTTATTGCCTTTCCTAAAGCTCTTCCTGGAAATGTCCAATCACTTCTTTGTTCTCAAGCATTTATTCAGAGGTAGATGGGCATGGATCATTGGTTAGGCAGCAATATTCTTGTGCAGGAAATGGTTGTGAAGGTCAGGATTAGAACAAAAGATTCTCTTAGTTGTACCAGGATTTACTTGCCTCAAGCACTTAGTTTTGATTCCCCTCTTCTCAAAAATATCACAGATGCATGTGCAAAGTAAGATGAAACTTGAGACTTACCCTACGTGTAATTTCTACTCTATTTCTTGCCAACTAATCTTTAAGTGCTACCAAATTCACTGTGTTGGTGTGCACTCTTTTCTTTTATAGCTTATTAGGTATCTCAAAAGCTTGTCTGCTTCACCATTTTCAGTTAGTTGCCAAAAGTATTACAATTGGGAATGATATATTTTACTTTAAACTAGGATAAAATAGACTGCAAACTACCCAGTGACATTTATAGCATCATTTTCTCACTCGAAACCGTATCATGAAATAGAAAGTGTAGAATTACTTCAGAGAAAATGGAGTAGAGTACATACTCTTCTTTTTGTGCATATGTGAACTAGATATGAAAAGGTTTGCTCATAACATAGCGCCTTCCAAAAGAAAATCCTCCCAGGACACAGTCAAGAAATAATGAATGTTACATTGCCAACCATCTACCTTAGTTCATTTCCAGATAAGTAGCTTAGTAAGCTGAGGGATTTCTTCTTCCAACATTTAATCAGGTTTGAATGAAATTTCCTCTAGAAAGGAATATATTCACCATTTTTACATGAGAGTTCAACCCCCCCCCCCC
>MCJB01046346.1:41940-73867 GCA_002018475.1 Nicotiana obtusifolia
CCCCCCCCAAACCCACCTAAACTGAAACTTATAAACAAGGGAAAACCTTACTACAAGCACTTAAGATCATATATTAATTACACTGCCTTGGCAAAAGCTAGCCTTTCGGCAACAAATGATCTCAGATTGTCCTTTATTAAGCCAGGAAAATGTATCATTTCTCTCTCTCTCTCTCTCTCTCTCTCTCTCTCTCCCCCTCCCTCTCTCTCTCTTTAAAACCACCCAGGTGTGCCCTGAATGAATTTTTATTAATAAGTACCTCAAAAAGAGACGTACAAGTAAGGGGGGCTAGACCTTACCTTACTAATCCAAATGAGGGGTGTATCATCTCAATTTCTTACTACTAGTTCTTTTGTTGATGCATAACATGCTGGCTATCTGCACATTGTTTGAAATGGTTTCATCAAGAAAATGATGTATAAGCTTCCTATGCAGGTATGTAGCAACTGAATTGGCAACTGATATGGTCATCAATGTTGGAGATGTAAAATTTTATGTCCACAAGGTATGTTCTCCATCTTAGGGCCATATTTGTCATGCTCTTTTCTTGGCGTGTTTAACATATAAAATCTTGAAGTACATGTTTTAGATACTTTTAGACATGATATTCCAGAAATACTAGCCTAAGGTCTATTAGTTGTCCATTTACATTGACATGTCGACACCAGTTATCAAAGTGGTTAAACCATAAGATTGAATTTACGGTGTCACTTTCAGCATGCATCAGCCAGACATTACATTCAAAGTGCAAAGTTTCTTAATTCCATCTTGTTATTTCTGAATGTTCAGAAGATAGCCTAGCAAGGGAATACTCTCAATGAGAGTTAGCCTAGTCCTTCATTATGCCAATAGTCCACATGCTGATACTTGCAGACAATACTCATTTCCCTGTTGTTGCCTGCTTATTATCTTATCCATCCGATACATTACCTGTTAATACTAACAGGATTATATTTTCTCCAGTTCCCACTTCTGTCCAAGAGTGGTCGCTTGCAGAAGCTGGCCGCACATACAAATGAGGAAAGCAATGATGAAATCAACATCCACGATGTACCTGGTGGACCTGCAGCTTTTGAAATATGCGCAAAGTTTTGTTATGGTATGACAGTAACTCTGAATGCGTACAATGTGGTTGCAGCTCGCTGTGCAGCTGAATATCTGGAAATGTATGAAACTGTAGAGAAGGGTAACCTTATCTACAAGATTGAGGTCTTCCTTACTTCTAGCATCTTCAGGAGCTGGAAAGATTCAATCATTGTTCTCCAAACAACAAAATCTTTTCTTCCCTGGTCCGAGGAATTAAAGATTGTTAGTCATTGTCTAGACTCTGTAGCATCTAAAGCTTATATTGATACCTCAAAGGTGGACTGGTCGTATACGTATAACCGTAAAAATCTTCCATCTGAAAATGGAAGTGATCCGCTATGGAATGGTGTGAAAATGCAACAGTTTGTTCCAAGAGACTGGTGGGTTGAGGACCTTTGTGAACTTCACATTGACATGTATAAACGGGTTATAACGACAATAAAGACTAAGGGAGGAATGTCTCCAGAAGTAATAGGTGAAGCATTGAAAGCGTATGCCTACCGAAGGCTACCAGGATTCGGCAAGGGTACACTACCAGGAAGCGATCCTGTGAAGTATCGGTACTTGGTTGATGCAATTACTTCTCTGTTGCCGACAGAGAAAAATAGTGTTTCTTGTAATTTCTTGATCAGATTGTTACAGACTTCTATCTCTTTGGAATGCGGAGAAACAGTAAGAAGTGAACTGAAGAGGAGGATTGGCTTGCAGCTGGACGAGGCATCGGTAGCTGACCTCCTCCTTCGAGCCCCAGCTAGTGAAGCTACTACATACGATATTGACATAGTACATGAGCTTGTTCAACAGTTCATACTGCAGCAAAGGAGTGGTCAAAGCGATTATACTGAAGATAATGAATTTCAGGAGATGCCCCCTGCATTTGCATCAGATGCTTCCAAGGTTAAGGTGGCAAGGGTGATTGATGGATACCTTGCGGAAGTTTCTCGAGATCCAAATCTACCTTTGCCTAAATTTGTCAATCTTGCTGATATGGTCTCTGGCTTCCGTAGACCTTCCCATGATGGAATTTACCGTGCTATTGACATGTACCTTAAGGTATCCATTTTGCATTTATCTTTTTCAAACATCATGTTTATAGTTCTTGGGCTTCAGATATTTGAAAAGGAAAGCAATTAATGGGTAAAAACCACTCTGTCTGCTCCTTGAGAAGCACCAGAGGCACATTTTTGTGGCTGGTTTATCATCAAGGGTTCTGAATAATCATTTTCTTTTTCGCAGGAACATCCTGAGATCACCAAGAGTGAAAGAAAAAGAATTTGTAAACTAATGGACTGTCGGAAGCTATCAGCTGAGGCTTGCATGCATGCCGTGCAGAATGAGCGCCTTCCTTTACGCGTAGTTGTACAAGTGCTGTTCTTCGAGCAAGTCAGAGCAACAACATCATCTGGTGGTGGCAGCACTCCTGACCTACATGGAACAATTAAAGCCTTGCTTCCAGTGGAATCCCATGGGAGCTCAAGATCTGCTACTACCAACACAGAGGAGGACTGGGATGCCGTTCCCACAGCTGAGGAGCTTAAAGCTTTGAAAGGGGAGCTTGCTACTCTAAGGTTAAGAGATAAGGAAGGGAGCAATGATAGTGATTTGAAAGACATGAAACTGAGTGCCGAAAAGGTGGCTGGTGGCAAAGCAAAGGGTTTAATCATGTCCAAGAAGATCTTCTCAAAACTGTGGTCCAGCAAAGATAGACTAAGTGAGAACAGCAGCTCGGATACATCAGAAAGCCCGGGATCTTCCAATGCTGGGGAATCAAAGTCCACCCCATCAAGAAGTAGGAGGCATTCCCTGTCTTAATGTTAGTTGCAGATTAACCAGTTTCTCACATGTTATGTAAAAGTTTTACCCCTATTGTTGCTAGGATTGGAAGAAGCTAAGTCTGCCACTAACCCTTGAAAAGGAAGAGAGAATTACCCCTAAAAATTTTGAGCATTTGAAGAATGTATTTTGCAAGGTAGATGAGCTTGAAACTGAATTGGATCCTCTAGTTTGATAGTTTTTTCATTGTATTCAATTGTTCCCCAAGAGAAATATAGGTCTCCTCCTTTATTTAAGGCTCTCTTTTTACAAGAACAGAACAGAAATGGTTTTAGATATCAAGCACAATATATCTTCTTTCTGGACCATAAAGAAAAAAGTCCTTATGTAGCACAGTGGAAATATATTGCAGTTAGTTTGTTACGTAAGTCTGGTGGAAACTGACAAGCCATGGTTAATGAAGGAAATAGTTTGGTTTTGATTTACGCGCATTTTAATACTATGATGTATTTTATGAATTTCAATACGGAATAGCATGGTAACATATTAGGCGGAAACGATATAGAGAAGGCATGAAAAAGAATTAAGGGGATACAACACGAGCTGTTGAACACAACGTACATTTTGGAGTAAGAAATATTATATGCTTAGCCTCAATTAGCGTAGCATAAAAATTACAAGAAGCAAAGGTGATTGTCAAGAGATTCAATTAGTATATTGACTCATCTATACGTTTTCAATGATTTTCAACCGTATTCATTGAAAAATATGCTTTTTTTGCTTAGATTTTTAGAATCTTGTATATACATATTTTTTTGTATTTTATCACCTTGTTTGCTACCTCATCCATGAAATTTTCTTTCCGTCTCACACTTAAAAATATGGAAGGAGATCTTTAGTGTAATTCTTGGAGAGAAAAAACCTTATTTATTTGAGTTATCAATTTTTATATATACTTGACTAATTTTGATAAGTTGGAACTTATTAAGGACATTTACGTAATATTCCCTTATTAGTACTCCTCATCTCGTGTAAGCTAAAACCTTTGTTCTTCATGTTTACCCGAAAACAGATCTTTTCTATTCGCAATCGTATGTCGCCCTTTATTTAGGTCGAACTTTATCTACATTTTACACTACATTCTGGATAAATATTTTCTTAATTATTTGAGCTGTATTATATATCCTCCCACTATCTTATTTTATTTGAATTGTCACTATCTGGATTTCAAATAAATCTTTCTTTTACGTTGCTTTTCTCAAATAGTTCCTAAACATTTTACTATTTTCTGAAAATAATGATCTGTACCTGTTTTTCTTAAAAGTTTCTTACGCCAAATTATTTTCAGAAAATTAACGAACCGAAATAATACCCGTAGTCCAAATTCTGTAATTCATTTTTTTTTTGTTGACAGAGTACTTTTAGTTTACTGCATAAAGGGAGTTTGGGAGTGTAATGGAGTATAAGATTTCTCAGAGTTCATACCATCAATTTTAAACTTTAGAAATAATACAATGAATTTTAGCATATCTTTGTCTGGTCTTTGTAAACCTAGATATTTGGGGATCTTTACACAATTAGCCAACTGAATTCATTTTCTTTTTCTAGCCAGTATACATAGATTATACATCAATTATACACAATTATATATAAATTGTACATTGATGATACATATATTATATATCCATCGGCTATTTTTAGTTTAAGTGGTTGGGTAGGCTGCTATTTGTGTTAATTGAAGTTCCAAACAATTGAAAGGGTTATACAAAATACTTAAATGGGTTGTCAAAAGTCTCAATCTTATAATTTCGCTCACAGAGATATTCCTCTTATTTGTACCGCCACTTCTTTCTTTTTTTCAAGACCACTACTTTACTTTATTAAGTACTCCTATAATATATGTACGAGTATAATATTTCCTAGGTGAATATACGCAAGGACAAAAAATATAAGTAAAGGAAAACATAATGAAGAGAGGATTTGTACAAATATAGGAGTAGTGGGCAAAGATTGAAATGGGCCACAAAATCCAACTCTCAGCCCCACAAACCTGGGCCTTTTCTTTAAGGCCGTACATGACCACACATACAAGATATGACATTCTCCAAAAAACCAAACTCAGTAAGATGGATTTATGCGTCGCCTACCGAAATTCCATTATGGTACTTTGTTTTCACATTGGAATGTTCTCTTAAATCATGATTCTGCCTCTGAAATGTTACTTCTCGTTTTCATTCTTTCGTGTTCCTCTAGATTTCAATTGAACGACAAGGACGAAAGCATTGCTTTCACATTATTGAGCTTTCACTTCAAACTATCTATTGTTACGTACGTACTACTTTCAATCAGTCTCAATGAATTATGATTTTGCATACTATATCATTTAAAGCATACCATTTGCATCAATTTCTTAAGTTGTGACACTTGCAAAGAGGAATAGTGAGAGCACTATAGGGTATGTTCTCAATCAAATGAATAGTAGAAAATCATGGGAATTCAGGGTTCAATATAGGCAAACAAAAGAAATAGTTGAGTCCTTGTCATCTATTAGTAAGAATATTCATTATCTGAAATACATTAAATCTTTGACTAAGTACACAAAACTGTAAAAGCAATTAAGGCCGACCAAACTTGACTTATGTTAATTTGTAAAAATAAATGCTGCTTTTCTCCCACCTTACCTAAACCAACTATCGAGGATACAGTCAGGCTCAGTGTGGAGTTTTTTACAAATTCAAATGTTGGGCGCCCTTTGTTTCTCCTGGTATTGTTTATTGAGTATAAACGTAATTGAATTTGGTTAGGGTCTAAGTTTCACACTGTCCGAGTCAAAGCTTGCCTAATTCGTTTTCTTTTTACATATAATAGTATTGAACAAGATAGAAAAATGTGGAGTATACAAAATTAATGATCTATATCCAATCTGAGATTGTGATTGTGCTTATTTTGGTCTTGAACAATGACGTTGTTAATGTGATGGCTGGGACAGGCGCGAGGCAAAAATGATGCGCCATTTGGATTCTATTTTTGTTTGAAAACCAAGATTTTGGGAAAAAGCTTTTTTCTTTTAAAGAAGGGTCAAATTCACACTGAAACATAAAGTACTAAAAATCACAATCTTGTGACCTTGCATTATAAGGTTCCAACTCATCATCCTCGTCTCAAAGATTGGCTCGCTTTTTTTTTTTCCCTTAAAAAAAAATAAGAGAGGACAATTTAAGTTTTACTAAATTACAAATAAGGCTCACGCTAAGCACTTATCGTTTTTATAAGATGGGACTTTTAGATAAAGAAAGGACTATCTTTGGAGAATATTCGTATTAATTTTTGTTAAAAAATATCTTTATTTGAAAACTTTTTTGTTTTAATGAATGTATATTTCCTCAATTTCATTTATGTGGAACATTCCTTATTAGTTCATTACAAAAAAATTATATATTTTTATATTTTTTAATAATTTAATTTTACATTCTCATTTTACCTTAATAATATGTTTTTGTAGTCCATATATATCTTGACATGCTTAGATCGCAATTTTTAAAAGTTTTTTTTTAAGCTCCATACGAGTCAAATTACATCACAAAATTGAAATGAGGGATTATGGTATTTTCAAGTAAAATATGGTGTTGTTAGTTTTTCCTAAAGCAAAACATATTCGCATCCAAACTAAGGACCCATTTGCCCATAATTTTATTTTTTTGATTTTTTTTTTAAAAAAAATATGTTTGTCCATGAATTTTTGCAAGTTTTTGAAAAAAATTTAAAAATGAGATTTTCAAAAAAAAAAAAAACAAACTCACAAAACTGCAATACTTATTAAAATAAAATATATGTCCAAACACAATTTCAAATTCCAAATACCATTTTTAACCTAACTCAAAATACTATTTTTTTTCAAAAATTACAATTTTTATGTCAAAACGCCTGCTAATAGTATGGATAGATTGGGCCCTTCTTTCCTCCAGAAAGCGTTGGCCTTTTGCTCTCAATTGAAAGACGGTCAAAAGGGAAAATACATTATGATACAGTTTTTTCAGTGGATTATATATTGTCTGAAATTGACTATCCATATTGACAAATAACACACCAGTCATCAAAGTAGCCTTGGCTTCATGAATTGTATGATCATAAAACTACTTTTCCAACTGGATAGATTAGGATTCCCCGTGAAGTTTTGATATTTAGATGAAACACACATGATTTGACACATAACTTTCAATTCTTATTCTAGATTCCATAATATTATTGCTTGACAATAAAAAAAGAAAAAAAAGGTGAAAATTGAAGTGTGATTACTTGCAGAAGAAATTTCAGGGAAATAATATTAATGGTGAACTGCATATACGTGGTATTATTACTATCCATACATTAAAACTTGTTAGTCTGAACTCCATACTACACGTAATTCTTATGAAAACCTTGCCAATCATGACAAAGAAAAAGTTTTAAATTGCATTTTTACTTGACACCTACATTATCATAAAGTTTAAGCGGGAGCGTAGGAATTTCATGCAAGAAAAAGATATGATGGGCACTCAATTTATATTAATAGTCACGACGAACAAAGGGTTTTTAGTTGCGTTTTCCTTTCTTTTAATTTTTGACTCCATCTTGCTCCTTTCAATATTAACATAATATCAAATGAATTATGGGGACCAAATTGTCTAGTTTTATATGTCTAAGATTTGATGGTGATTGATCATGTAGAACAATATGATGGTCTGATTTTAGCATCCTACTCCCACTACCCTCTTGATAGGTACTCCAATAGCCAATATTGTATGCAGATCAAAAAGACAATCTTCAGACTAAACTTTTTTCTACAACGCCAAAAACCTATTATAT
Organism: Nicotiana obtusifolia; assembly: GCA_002018475.1. Classification (NCBI taxonomy): domain Eukaryota; kingdom Viridiplantae; phylum Streptophyta; class Magnoliopsida; order Solanales; family Solanaceae; genus Nicotiana; species Nicotiana obtusifolia. Next base: position 49,645 of record MCJB01046346.1, read on the forward strand.
GCTCCATATTACTCAGATAGTAACGTCACACATTCTAGCACTGCCAAATGGAACAAAATTAAAGATTGTAATTTACTCCCCCACCATCCAATTATTACTTAGATAGTAACTTTAGTAATATGTGTTTACTGAAGCCTCGTCTTCCATAAATATTACGGTATACATTATGCATAAAGTATCTAGGGTTCGGGGAAAGGTCGCAGCTTAAGGGTATATGTGGACAGCTTACTCGGATGTAAATATTAATGACTACTTCAATAGCTCAAACCCGTAAATTATAAATCACACGTAAACAAATTTATGGAAGAAATTCCTGGCTTGTCCTAATCCAATGAAGACCACAAAAAAGTGGCTAGTGGAAAGAGATGGTCCCTCATTTTTTCATGTGCAGTTGAAATAAGTGGAAGTCTGATCCCCCACCCCTCATCAGTTCCAAGTGATCCCTAATCACTATCTTTCTAGTTCCATTTTTGTTTTCTGTTTTCACAAAGAAACAAACATCCCTTGCACAGCTCATACTTTTTAACATAGTCATAACACGAAGTAGTGTATTTGTTTTGAAAAGACAACATGATGAATAAGAAAGTAACCAAGCCAAGAAAAAGGTACTTGGCTAGCTTATCTTAATGACTTCACACATATGGATATATATCTCCTAGCACTAGCACATCAAGTTATTCCATGTTTTTAAGAAGGGTCCTCCAAATTTGTCAATCTCACATCCTCTTTAATTGTAGTCACTTGAAAATCCCACTTATTCCTTTGCACGTACAAGCACTAGCACAAATGGTATACAAATTTGTGTGATTGCCTACTGTGGAAAACTAAGCCAAATGTAAGTGATCATCATTCCAACTTGCACACCTCTCATGTCTTCTTTCAAACTATAATAAGACGAACATATTTTTTATCACAATTTTAAAATGGTTTATCATAGAACATGATAGTGCCTTTCAAGTTCCATGTCCACATACATTATGGTGATATAAGACTTGGCTATAGAGTTTAAGATATTAATTTAACATATACTTTATTTAATGTTACAAAAATATTCAAATAAACCAAAAAAATTATTTAGATAATAAATAAATAGTTTAGTAAATTCTGAAAAGATTATTAAATCGTAAAATATAAGTCAGTTTTGAACATTTTTGACATATGGAGCAATACCAGTGAAAGAAAACGCGAGAAAATGATATAAGAGTTTTCTTGTAAATTGTTAAGTTGTGCAAAATAAAAATTCATAATAAAGCATTTTGGAATTGAAAAAAAAAAAGTAACATCATTTGTACGTCAATAATCAAAATTTTCTGTAATTTCAAAATCTACAAAAGCAAAAACTAACATCACAACTCTTGTCTGAAGTTCGATGTGACAACCTTTGCACTATCGAGTCTCGCTACTTCTATTTAGAGGAAGAGAAGTATTTATAGGAGCATATTCCGTGAAATATAATTTCAAACCTTTTTAATTATATTCTCGTTTCTCAAGTCGTTTGCTTTGCTCCTAAACTTTAGAATAAGCAAAGACAAAAAGGAAGGGATAGACTATAGAGAGACGCTAAAAGATAACAAATTCCAGCATATGACAACAGAAACATCTTCCCTTTGGCCGAAAGAGGATCTAAAAAGCCACATCCATTTACATAAAATGTGGGATATTCCGCCCCTTTACAGCAACCAACCAACAACAAAAAGTGTTCTCTACCCATATCTTCTCATTCTTCAACTTATATAGTTAAAAGTTTAACTGGCTTCAACAAAAAAACAGAACCTACCAAAAAGGAAATATCAACTTTTTCACCTGCTTTTTCCTTGAGCTTCTAAAATTAGATTTCACTAGTCCTAGTGTGAAAGGACATGACATATATGAAACTACTACTACTACTACTATTATAAAGTTAGACTTCTCTAGGATCAACAAAAATAGAAAGACCAGGTTGTGACTTTGTCCAGTCACCTAATGACCCGTCACTATAGTCTTCCCCTAGTCGTTTCATGCACCATAAATCCTCTGCGCAAGATAGCTTTTTCCAGTGTGGAATTGCTAACCTTAACGGTTCACGATTTGCCACCTCCGTTGCCACCACGCCACACCGCGACTCTTTAGCTAGATTGTGTGCAAAATCACACAGCGATTTTGTTAGCTTTTCAGCTAATGGGCCTTCTCCACCAAGCCCATACAAAAAGTGAAGCCCAAATGGCCTGAAAACCTCCGGCACCGACGGTACTTTGAGCCAAGGAAAAGCCCGGTCCACTACACGAGTCGTCTTAGCAAGAATCTTTGTCATTCGCGACGCGCCACGAACCTCAAGATTGAACACGTCCTTACAGTTCCACACACTGAGCACAGCCCATGACTCGGGCTGACGCGCCAAGAACTCGTCCACACCGGGCCAACTTTGGGCCGAGTAAAGGCCCTTTGGAACCGCTAGAAAAGTACCCAGATTGAGTTTGTTGTATAGAATAGAATCAATGTCGCGTGGGAAGAACTCAGTAGTGGAGAACCGGCGGCGGTATAGTGTTTCAGCGTCAGTTGGGGTGAGCTTGATGATAGTGACCCGACTTGATACCCGGGCTCGATGAGCGAAAACGGGCTGGACCAAAATGGACGGGGTACGGAACTTGGAGTAACCGCATTTGTGGGTGAAGAGCTTAATGGAAGCTTGGTTGTCGTTTTCAGTAGCTATGTACGAATATTCAGCACCATTAACTCTGAACCACTCCTCCATTTCGCACACCAGTTTTAACCCAATTCCCATTCTCCTGCAAAAAATATCAAACATATCATTATATTGTCGCTATATTGAACAAGATTCCGACAAAAAATGGCCTATCTAAGGAGTAGAATATTGTTAAAGTTGTTTGAGTTGAGTATAATAATATGAAGACAAAAGTGATACCTTTAGAATGTGTCCACACAATGAACCATTTTTAGCAAAAACTAGACTATCACTGGTCGGGTGTGTACTTAAATGAAGATCTAACATAAAAAAACTAAATAAGCTTTACTATTACAATCTCTATTTATTTGGATTGTCGGCTTCGATAGATAAAGAGAAAAGGAAAATGAGTAGTAGAAGTAGTTACCGGTGAGAAGGAGAAACGCGGAGGCCTAAAATATAGGCGAGTTTGGTGAAAATAGGAAGGGGTTGAGGATGAGGTTTAATCAAATCAGAGCTGTTTTTAGCATTCCTTGAGAGCTTTTTCCCACACGTAACGGTTTTGATACAACCTCTTATCATCCCTACTATTGCTCTCTCCTCTTCGTTTTCTCCATTATGCACCACTATCTCTGCAACCTGATCATCATATAAAGAATGTGCGGTTAATATAACAAACAACGAACTCAAAAATCCAAGCTATACTCATAGTAATAAAGTCTTGTAAGAATGAATATTTACCAGCATGAGATAAGCAGGAGAATGGCGGACTCTGCAAATTGGGTCACCTAAAAGGTCAGTGAAAAGAGAGAGTTTGCCACTCGGTCCAACTTCGCATCTTCTCTCCACTTCTTCCACTTCCGTGCAATCTTTTTTCGCATCAAATTCTCTCACCACTATTGACACTACACCATTCTCCACCATCTTCTTTTATCTTTTTTTTTTTTTCCTTCCTTTTGCTATGCCTATAAAGACAACTGTAACAAGACCAAAGAGAGAGGTTTATATTGATGTAACAATACTCTACTACGTATAACGTGTAGTGGAAGGCCAAAAAGCTGAGGGGCAGAGGAAAAGCTTTTGCTTATCGAAATTGAAGAAAAACACAAAGGAGGATTCAACGAAAGAAGAAAGGTATATGAACGACAAAGAAGAGACTCAAGGGAAATATAAAGGTTCGAAAGAAAAGGGGCCGCTGAAAAGCTTTTTTTTCTATTTTTACCTTTCTTCTTTGGGTGTTGCTATTAGTGAAGTGAGTAGTTGTTCATGATTATGCAGAACTGAGAAAGGAGAAATAACTAGTGATTGCTTCTTCTCTTCTTTTGCTAAATTAGATGTGGCCTCCCTTTTTATACTGATTTCTGGGGCTGTCTTTTCTTTTCTCTAGTCCCCACCCCTTTCTCTCCTCCCTTTTTAAAAAAAAGAAATATGAGTAGGAAATACTCTGCAGTTTAACAAAACCCTTTTTTTATTTATGTTTTTTGTCTTTTGCTTATTAATGGAAGAAACTTTTATCAAAGAATAAAAATAGATTAAGTTTTATAATTATAAATATATGGTGTTAGTGGGACTAATACCGAAAATAGCTGTTGCTCCGATTTCCATGTGTGGGACTACTAATGACAAGAGTTAATATTCGTAATAGTAACTGTTTTTCGAATTTATAATTAATCATGATGATGAGAAGAAGAAATGGCGGCTGTGGCTGCGCAGTCCCATTCCCAATTGTAGGTTGTTCTTTCTCTTTCAACTTTAAATACCCATCATCACTTAAATTTGTAATCATTACTACTCTTAAATACACATACAATGCTTCCTTTCCATATTCGATCACCCATTACTACATCTCAGCATACTATAACGCCTTACCGACGCATCATCTCATGCCCTTTTCACATGCACCTCATCCTATCCATATGCACATATTCAAATTTCAATATCTTTTTCTTCTATATATTATATTAGACAAGAGTTAAGATCAGATTTGTTTCATTAACTTCATTTTCCAATGATTCATCGATACAAATCAATAAATTTAGCGATGCAATTAGATGTAGATGTATGAAAATTTTCTTCGACGAACATGTGCATGTACTGATAGGAAACTCAAAGAAGAACTCGAAAAAGAAAATTTCATACATTATTAATTAATTTTTTTTACTTAGGATTTGTGCTGTTAATTAACTTTTTATTTCTACAACAAATACAAATGACGCTATAACTGGTGCGCTGTTGATGCATGAATGCCACTTCGTCCGATGCGTGATAACGCATGATAGGAGCATGAACAAATGACCAATACATTTATAACGGAACTTGAATTAAAAAAAAAGAGACGTGGGGTGGGGGTAGAATCGCAAAAGATTAATTGAAGAAGACGAGGAGATACAGAAATTAAAAGCCGCATTCTTGTCCAGAGCTAGCGGCTAGGGCAGCTATAAAACACTAGTCTGTATACTATTAGCCCCAGCTGAAATCATTCCATAATATTTATAGCAACACAATTGTAGTGGAGTAATTGTTTTAACCGATATAAACATCATGCAAAAATTTATCTCTAGATATAGCCTGATAATTCAATCCTAACCAAGCCATAACTGAAACTAATTTTCCAATTTGAAAGAGAAAATTGTTAGTTCTTCTTTGTTTTCTTTCAATTTTCCTTTTTGTACTCTTTACAAATACGTGCTGTGTTTCACATGAAATATTATAAAAAAACAATTTCTAATTTCTTTTAAAAAATAATTGAAAGGACAGTATCCGAAGGAAACTTAACTCCTAACAGTAACAGGGACATATAAATTGAATTAATGAGGTATTTGAAAACTCTTTTTTCATCTTGGCTTTATCTTATCACTATTTTATCAACGGTGCCACTAGTAGCTACGACTTGTTTTTGTCAAAATGTGCAGTTCGTTCTCAATTATGAAATGCGCATAAGTATTTAGTAGTGGATTATTTTTGAAATCTTGCAAAAGATTTCCAAAACGTGTTAATATTTTTCAAGAAGTTTATTTTTAAACTAGTCTTTTGCAAGATTTCCAAATATGGTAGCTACTAGTCTTTTGAAAATATTTTTCTCAAAGCAGTCCAAAACAACTTAAGTTATTTTAAAGTCAAAGCGTAAGAGAGACAATTCAATTCCAGTTACTTTACAAATCTCATTTGAACACGAGATGAAGTAATTCTTTTTTGTGGTTAAATTTGTTCGTTAGTATAATGCTAGCTTCCAGTTTTGGTTCTCTACTTTATAAGATCATACAACCATACTAAGTACTCTGTGTCAGACATTATTTACGTCAATTTAAAGTGCGCAATACATAAAAAGTGAAACTTTTTAGTTTATTTATCCAAACTAATAACATAAGAATCTCACAAACCCAAAATGGGGAATGAAATGTCCTTTAGAATAGTAGAATACTGCTCATTAAAAAAAATCCAACCTTTCATCCAAATTAACCCTCACGAAAAGAGCATTTAAAAGAATCGTAAAGAGCATTGGAAAGCAATTGAGAAAAGAAAGAACTAAACCGGAAAAGAGAAGATAACATATTAAGAAATAGTGGATATTATTGGACGCAATTAATATTATACTTTCATGTGAATTATTAAGAAAGAGATTCTCATAAAATAAAATAAAATTAAAATAAAAAGGTATGGGGCTATTGTTAAACGATGTTGATCATGTCACCACGAAAAGAACTTACTTGTCGAAGTTTGTAAATGGTGTTCTTTTATTAGCATTAGGTATGATATTTTCCACTTATGGCCTAATTTAATAGGATAATTGATAATGACGAAAGAAATAATTGATGGTATTTAAAGGCACATTTGGCTTCAAGGAACGTGAAAGGAAACGATGGAGAACCAATGGCTCTTTTACAATTTAGAATTCTAGTTGTCTTTTTGGCGGATTCTTATCAGTTTCTCCGGTGATTTGACTAACTTATTAAATTTAATAAGATTTTTTGCTAAAACAATATTGCTACCAATTAATTAGTAAAATTTCTAATGACGAACTTAGGCATCTAATGATTAAGAATTGAGAGATGGGACCGCATTTATTATACGCAAGGAAATTAAGTAATTAATGTGAAAGTACACCTTTATTGTTTGTCTTGTTTAACCACAAAAAAAAAAAAAAAAAAAAAAAAAAAAAAAAAAAAAAATTCTGTAATTTTTATGCTATTTTTTTCTGGTAGAACTTATCAGTAGCTTTCTATGTTCTCTTACGATTAATCAGGACGGGCTTTAAAATCAGAACATGAAGCAAAACACTAAACAAACTAAAACGACTAAAGTGGTTAATTTCTAAAACAGAAGACTGTTTTTCGTTTAAACTGTTTATTTTTCTTAATTTTCCTGTTATTTGAAAGTGAATTTTTCAGAGACATCTTATGTTACTTCAATTTCACTACTCATCTATTTCTCGAAACCGATTATCTCAAAACCAAATCCTACCGCACGCATCATTTTCCAAAATGAAACCAAAATCATAGCAAACCACAACCAACCAATACTGTGATAATGAAGATACACTAAACATTATATAACTCCCAAAAGGACGAGAGTGTTTACCCTCAAAATCGGATAACACTTGAATTTATAAGTGATTTTAAGGATAAAGTAGATTAATTTGACATAAAGCGGTAGATTGAACTATAAGTGAAGTAAACAATAATAAAGTAAATTCAAACCGTGTGACTTGAACAGTTATAGCCTTGAGAAATATACCTTACTCGAACTGAATGTGATCCAAACAATGTCAAATACGGAAGAACAATAGCTTGTAGAAAGAAAATAATATTATAAGACTTTTGGAATGCGTGTTAAAATGTATTTTATAAATAATCAGACCCCCTTTATATAGGAGGGGAGTCCTACTTTAAGTACAACTCTATATAAGGTAAAAAATCTCATGATTTGCTAATTAAGCGGTTCTATCGATACATGCCGAGATACCCGCGGTGATGCGCGATCGTTACGGATATTTCGGCCTTCAGTTATTTTGGTTCGATGATGTTCTCTCGAACTAATTCGGAGTCAGTGTCAGTTCTAGGGTCACGGACTCGGCAATCTTTGAAGGCACATGTTCTAACCTCGTACCAAGGTTCGATGAAATCTAGGGTCGATCTTCAACCCATTATGTTTCACCCCCGGTATGTCATGCAATAGGCGAGCTCAGTTTTTACCGTATACAAATAGTCCCCTCGTTTTTCAGAGAGTAAATAATGAGAAATGATATGAGCCTTGGATTCTCACTATACGAGCTCCCGATTCTCACTCTGACAAATAACGATAAATTTATGACGTAAGTGATAAGAATAGTTGAAACATCCCGTCGGTCCAGTCTTCAAGATATTAAATGTGCGTCAGTTAACGGTCTGCCGCTTCAAGATATTAACCGCCGTTTGAGAAAACTATAAATATCTCTTTTCATCCATTCATTAGAACTTTTACAGTCAAACATTTGCACTTGTGTTTTCAAGAAAACTTCATCACTCTCATCTTCAAACTTCTTCCCTTCTGGTTTTCTGAAAGCTTTCACAAGTTATCTGCTAATTACGCCTCTTCTTTCATCAGCACCTTCTTTTCTCCCCTGTTCAGAAGCAATGGCAAAGACTTCAAAATCAATTCCTCAAAAAGAAAACCCTTCTTCCTCGAGACCGACTGAAAATGTTTCGTTTGTTTCCACTGAGGAGCCGACACCAGAACCCCCTCTAAATGTGTTCATCCCTGCGGGGTGCCTAACTGGAGCCGATTTTAAGGTTGAGAAAACTTTCTTGGTACCGGTTCGCTGTGAGCCGATCTCGAGATATATATGTTCGATCTCCGCCAGTATCCTCGAGAATTCAAGGATGACTGCAACTGGGTTGATAAGCTCGTAGTGGTCCTTACCCCTGAGGAATCGATCACCACCCACGCTGAGGGTTTTTTAAGTGTTTACACTTACCCTTTCACGCTGGGTCCTTTAGATCCGGTTATTATATCCTTTTGCAAAAGGTACGAGGCGACTCTCGGGAAAATTCATCCTTCATTTTGGAGGATTGTAATTCTTCTTCGCTTCTTTGTGAGCAAACTCGAGGGATGTCCCTTTACTATCGATCACCTTATGCGCCTGTATAGTCCCCGACTCTATCGAGGTGGGCTAATAAAACTTGCCTGTCGAGTCAGCAAGGCCCATTCACGAGCATCGATGAGGATTGGGATCGAGGTTGGTTGGGCCGATTCGTTCGAGTGAAGCCCTCGGACTTAATCCCAACCTCGGACATGCCATTTCCCGAGAAATGGAACATGAAGCGTAAGTGCAACTTTCCCTTTAATGTTCTGTTCATTATTTTTCTTTTGCCCTTATTCTCATCGACTCCCTGTGACGCAGTTGTTACTCGGATAGAGGATGCAGTACCTCGACTCAAGGAATGGGTCAAGCGCATCGTGTCGAAAAAACTCTACTCTGAGCGCGCGTGGTGCGAACTTTCGAAGGGCCGGTGGGAGGCCCCTTCTTTTGCCCTTAGTTTTACGTCGTCGATTTCGAACATGTTTCACTTTCCCTTTGCAGGTTTATCAAAAGATGTTGAGAAGGCCTCCGTCTGGTGATGACGACACATTTATCGAGCCCCCTGCTCCAAAGCAGGATAAAGAGACGAAAAGAAGAAAAGCTCTGAGCTCTTCAGGCCCCGAGAAGAAGAAAACGAGGAGGCGACTGGTGCGGAAATCTAAAGAAAATACCAGCGCCCGAGAACTCCCATTGGACTCGCTCTATCAGTTGAGGGATGAGTATGAAGAAGAAGAAGAAGAAGAAGAAGAAGACTTTGAGTTGATGACCCGCGTGAGGAATGGTACCTAGCTACCTCAAACCATGGAGGTCGATGGAGAGGCAGTGGCCGAGGCCTCTGAACTTGAGAGGGTCGAGCCCGTTTTGCCCCGAGCTAAGGAGGTCGACAGAGAGACCATGGTTGGTGCTTCTCGGGGTAGACTATGATACACCGAAGGACGCCCATGGGGTGATAGATCTTTCTGGGTCACCATCATTCACTGACTCGATGATAAACGAAGCCCAAATGCTGAAAGGGCGCTCAAACGAGGGGCCTCAAGGGGCGACAAATTACTTCAACAACTTCTTTGATGGTGTGGATTCTACCGCCTCAGTGAGTGCCACGGGGTAAGGTAATTTATCGGTGCCAAAGAAGATGCCGTCTTCGGGAGTCAGCAGATCTTCTTCGAGTCCGAGATTGGTAGACCGGTTCCCAGCCCCGAACGCAGATCCTGACCAGAAGCAGTCAATCATCATATCCGTACCAGAGGATGCCCGGGTTCTCTCTGCCCCCGTGGGGGTTGCCAGCTATCTCCAATGCTTGGTGATCGAAGAGGATCGGGCCAAAATGGACGAGGTGGAGGACCCTTGTCTTTTCAACGATGCTCAGGAGGCATTGGATCAGGTACCTGCGATAGCCTTTTTGTTATGTACTTAGATTAAATCGCGAACAATCATAACATTCTTCTTCATATTTGCAGGCCTCGGTGCTTCACCACGAAACCCTTCTTCGATATGGAGAAGAGTTAAACCAACACGAGGTCGAGATTCGGGAGCTTACTTAGAAAAGGGATGCTTACAAGCTCCTTAGTGAGAAGTTCCAGGCCGAGTTACAAGCGGCTCGGAAGGAGCATGCCAACCTGGTCGAGCAGGTAAAACGAGTATTTGAACTCAGTAACAATGACTCAGAAATAGTGGCTAACGACCCGAACCCCCAGGTTCAAAAGAGACTTGACCAGATCGAGCAGCTCCAGGCAGAAGTGGACACGGTGAAAGCTGAGGCCGAAGAATTAAAGAAAAATATGGACCGCCTGGCCTCGAAAAAGGAAACTGCCCGACAACAACTGGCTTCGACTGAGGTCCAGCTCCGTCTGCGAAAGAAAAGTCCTTGGTACAGGCCAAAAAGATCGAAGAGCTCCAGTCTCAACTAAGCTCGGCAGTCTCGAGCCAAGAAAATCTAGACAAAGAACTTGAGGTGGCCAAGTCGGAGATTGTTGTGGTTAAGGCCGAGGCTGATAAGCGGGTGGACCAGCATAAGGCCGATGCCGAGGAGGCTTAGGACCAAGTGAGAAACTTGGTGGAGCATATGAAGTGGCAATCCCGAAAGGAGGCCATCGAGGGAGTTCGAGCTCTGGGTTTTGACCTGCTGGCTGAGATCGAGAAAGCCAAGGTATCCGAAGCCCAAGTCAGGAAGCTGGCTTACCTCGAGGAGGAAGATTCCGAGGGGTCTGAAGATTCGGGCGAGCTCGAAGATTGCGGAGACCTCGAAGGTGATGACGCAGCTTGAGGCGGAGACTAGGCCACTTAGGATTTTCTAGAATTTGTATTTTTCTTTAGGCCGTTCGGCCTTTGTAAAAATTTTCATCTGGCTGTTTGGCCCTTGACAAAAGAATTTTGTATAAATCTATACGTTTTTCTTTCCCTTTCGCGGCTTTCGAATTTTTTCCTTTGTTTTATTATTTATATTCACAAAAATCAAAAATGCCTTAGCACGAAATAATTAGGTTATGTTCGAAGATTCAAACAAATCTTGCCTTTACATATTCTATTTTAAGGCATTTTGGGGAGTCGGTGTTACCGGAAACTTCCTCCCAAAGTAAGTAGTTGATATTATAGTTCACCGAGGGTAGCCTTTAGAACCGGTTATGAAAATTTTCTTTTCGAAGGCCTTGTTTTAATTACGGGTCTCGGACGTCTCCGAGCTGTGTTAATATGGTCGTAGCCTTTTAATTCGGGTATCTCCCAATCGGCTTGCTTTCTCGAGTTACCAAGGCTTGCGTAAGATAACAGTCCCCGAGTATGGATGGTCGTGGACTTTAAAATTCGAGGGTTGCCTAATAGGTCTTATGCCCCCGAGGTCTAATAGCTTGGATCGTTCGAGTTTGTTTTTGAACGGCAATCCCCGAGTGAGAGAGTGATTGTTCGATCTCAAGTTAAAGCTACCCTTGGGCTCGTTACCTTTAGGGGATCAGAAGCAGGGAATTCCTTAAGAAATGTAAATAAGAAAGTTTTAAAAGGCAAGATGATTGCAAGGAAAAAACTTCCCTTTATTCTTGTGTAAAACAATCATACATGCTTACATGCTTTATGCTAGGGCTCGAGCAAAATCTATGTAGGCACGGTTCTTTTGACTATTTGGCCCTTACAATAAATCCTACCTATCGAGACCCTTCCACCACGAAGTAGTTTCCTTGCTAAAGTCGATATCTGAGGGTAATGCCCCCTAGTATTCGAATTTGATCATAGAAAGAAGTTTCGGATACTGTTAATGTGATCTTCGATACCGATTCGTGATCGGTCTTTGAACTAAGTTAGCACGATCCACTGTTGCCTCGTTAAAAACCTTGCGGGAAAACTCATTTGAGACAAAACTGGTTCAAGGGAAAAAGAGTGCAACGCATGCTTTCAGACCTAAAACTTTGTACTGCTCCTTGTCGATCACATGCAAGTGTTAGTCCGAAATATATATAAAAAAAAATGAATAGGGTCGTACCTTAGCAGTAATATAGTTTTAGGTGAGTTATATTCGCTCGGTAGTTGTTCACCGTTCATCGTTCCAAGCTTCTAGGATCTTTTTCCGGTGATTTCGACGATATGTTACGGTCCTTCCCAGTTCCGTCCCAACTTTCCTTCGCTCGGGTTTCAGGTGTTCAATGTGACTTTTCTTAGCACTAAGTCCCCGACGTTGAAGTATCGAAGGTTGGCCCTTATGTTGTAATATCTCTCGATCCGTCGCTATTGGGCAGCCAACCGAACTAGGGCGGTTTCACACCTTTCATCCAACAGTTCCAAGCTCGTATTCATTGCCTCGTCATTTGATTCCTTTGTTGCATATCAAAATCTGATACTTGGCTCTCCGACTTCGATCGGTATTAGAGCTTCGGCACCGTAAACCAATTAGAACGGGGTGGCCTCGGTAATGGACTTTAAGGTCGTACGGTATGCCCATAGGACTCGGGTAGGATTTGCTTCCACCTTTCTTTGGCGTCGGTTAACTTCTTTTTGAGGTTTTGGAGTATGTTTTTGTTGGTCGATTCGTCTTATCCGTTCCCACTAGGGTGATAAGGTGTTGACAAAATCTGTTTAATCTTACGATCCTCTAGAAACTTGGTCACTTTGCTGCCGATAAATTATTTTTCGTTGTCACATACGATTTCGGATGGCATTCCGAACCGACATATGATATGGTCCCAAATGAAGTCGATGACCTCCTTTTTCCTGACCTTCTTATATGCCTGAGCTTCCATCCAGTTAGAAAAATAGTCAGCCATAAACAATATAAATTGAACCTTACCTGGTGCCCACGGTAGGGGGCCAACGATGTCCATTCCCCACTTCATGAATGACCATGGTGATAAAATCGAGTGGAGCAGCTCCCCGAGTCGATGGATCATTGGATCGTGTCTTTGGTATTCGTCACATTTTGAACGAACTCCGTTGCATCTTTTTCCATGTTGATCCAATAATAACCGGCTCAGATTATTTTTCGAACTAGTGATTCAGCGCCCGAATGATTTCCCTAGGTACCTTCGTTGATTTCCCTCAAAACATACTCAGTATCACCCGGCCCTAGACATATTGCAAGTGGGCCATCAAATGTTCTTCTGAACAAGATTCCGTCTTCGGACATGCTAAATTGGGCTGCCTTTTTGTACGCAGGGCCCTTGACTCTTTGGGATTCGAGGTCAGTTTATGGATCTGAAATATTCTACGTACTTATTCCTCCAGTCCCAAGTTATGCTCATCGAGTTTATCTCGGCGTGACCTTCTTCCACCACTGATCTCATAAGTTGTACGACTTCTCCGGAGTTGAACTCGTTGTCTTCGACCGATGACTCCAAGTTAGCGAAAGCATCGGCCTCGCTGTGTTGATCCTGAGGTACGTGTTGCGAAGTCCATTCTTTGAACCGATGTAATGTCACCTGTAATTTGTCTAAGTATCTTTGCATGTGTTCCTCTCTAACCTCGAATGTTCCATTGACTTGGTTTACCACAAGGAGAGAGTCGCACTTGGCTTCAATCATTTCTGACCCCAAGCTCTTGGCTAGTTCAAGGCCTACATTTATAACCTCATATTCGGCCTCGTTGTTAGTCAATTAAGGGGATCAGCTTGCTATCATGAAAACGCCAACTGTTATTATAGTAGCTACATGAATCAAAGCGAATACTGGAGTGGGACCCTCCATAGCATCAGGTGACCAAGTATGCGATCCTATCTGTGCATATTTCCCAACAGCACCAATAAAAAGTAAAATACAAATAAGAGTTATGGCATTCAATCTCATATTGCAAGAAATCCAAGAATTTCTAGGGGCACTAGTACGAGCAAAAATGGTTGAAAAGTCTACTGTTTGAAATAGAGCAAAACAACCCAAAATCCTAGGAGTTAATCCAAAATCACCTAATCGATTGACAAGCATAGATTTTATAGCTACTTTATCTGCCTGAAGTCGAGTAAACCATAAATGAATTAACAAATATGAAGCAAGACCTAATCCCTCCCATCCCAGGAATAATTGAAGAGAGTTATCTCCAGTCACCAACATTGGCATAAAAAAAGTAGGAATGGATAAATAACACATAAATCGAGGGCTGTGCAGATCCTCAGACATATATGAAATGGAATAAAGATGGACCAAGCTACTTATGAATGTAACCACAATTAACATCACTACGATCGGGCTATCGAACACGGGGTCAGAAGTGAATTATGAGTCGGAAGTACGGTTTTAGCTTCCTAGAGGCGCTTAACAAAGCGAGCGCCAGTTTTTCCAGGTGAGGGTACCTAGTTTCGGCCTCACCTAAGGTTCTACTAACATAGTAAATTGGAAATGGTGTACCTTGCTCTTCCCGAACTAGGACTCCACTTACCGCTATCTCCGAGACCACCAAGTAAGAGTACAGTTGTTCGTCCGCCTTCTGTGTGTGAAGCAGGGGCGGGCTCGATAAGCACCTTTTGAGTTCCTCTAAAGCTTGCTGGCATTCTGGGGTCCATGAAAAGTCATTCTTCTTCTTCAATAGTGCGAAGAATCGATGGCTTTTGTTGGATGACCTCGAGATAAATTGCCTCAGGGTCGCTCGGTTAACCTTTGCACGGCCTTTACGTTATCCACGACCGTGATATCTTCGATGGCTTTGATCTTATCAGGATTAATCTCGATTCCCTGATTGGATACCATAAATCCAAGGAACTTACCCGACCTTACTCCAAACGCATATTTTTTTGGGTTCAGCTTGATGTTGTACTGCTTCAGTATCCTGAATGTTTCCTGCAAATGTCTTAAATGGTCCTCTGCTCGCAGGGACTTAACTAATATTTCATCGATGTAAACCTCCATTGATTTTCCTATTTGTTGCTCGAACATCCGATTTACTAAGCGTTGGTATGTGGCACCGGCATTTTTTAATCCAAACAACATTACGTTATAATAGTACGTGCCATACTTAGTGATGAAAAAAGTTTTTTCCTGATCATCCGGGTCCATCCGTATTTGGTTGTACCCGGAATAGGCGTCGAGAAAACAAAGGGTCTCGTGGCCGGCCCTGTGGCATCGATCATACGGTTGATGTTGGGCAAAGGAAAAGAGTCTTTAGGGGCATGCTTTATTCAAATCTTTATAGTCTACACATATTCTTAATTTATTCCCTTTTTTAGGGACTACCACTACGTTTGCTAAGCAATCCGGGTATTTGACCTCTTGAATAGACCCTATTTTAAGAAGTTTAGATACCTTACCCTTGATGAAAGCATGCTTGATCTCGGACTGGGGTCTCCTATTTTCTTTAATCGGATGAAACTTGGGGTTCAAGCACAGCTTATGAGTGGTTATCTTTGGTGGAATACCTATCATATCGAGGTGGGACCAAGCTAAACAGTCTTCATTAGTTATAAGAATTTTAATGAGTTTTACCCTGAGCTCGGAACTTAGCCCCGTGCCCAGGTATAACTTTCGATCGGGCAAGTTTTCTCGCAATATGACTTGTTCTAGTTCCTCGACCGTCAATTTAGTGTCATTGAAATCATCGGGGGCTATAAAAGATTTGGGAATCCCATAATATCATCCCCGACTTCCCTTTGTTTGTCCGAATTTTCCGAAGATGGTATCAGTGATTGCTATTTTGCCCTGTTTTTGACCACCTAGTTTGGGCCCTTTGATGTTGAAACTATAGATGCCGGTGTCACCTCTTCAACCGCTAATATTTCTTTTGCACCTGGTTGTTCCCTGTAGACTGTTTTAACTTCGTCAGGTTTTGGTAATTTCAATGCCTGGTGCAGCATTGAAGGCACTGCCCTCATGTTGTGGATCTGTGGCCTTCCCAATAGAGCGTTGTATCTCATGTCCCCTTCGATCACATAAAATTTGGTCTCCTGGATGGTCCCTGCGGTGTTTACTAGTAATGTTATTTCGCCTTTAGTGGTCTCACAAGCCATGTTGAATTGGTTTAGAACTCGAACTGCAGGCACGACTTGCTCTTGCAAACCGAGCTGTTCCACGACCCTTGATCGAATGATGTTGGCCGAGCTGCTTGGATCAATTAACACACGTTTAACCCAAATTTTATTTACAAGTACAGATATTACCAGTGCATCATTGTGGGGTTGCACGATCCCTTCCTTATCTTCATCATTGAAAGATAAAATTCCTTCTGGTATGTAGTCCCGAGTTCGTTTCTCCCTAGTGATGGATACTTTGGTGCGTTTCAACATCGGCCCCTGTGGGATATAACTCCTCCGATGATCATATTAATGACGTGTTGAGGTTCTTCTTGTTCTCCCTGAAATGATTCTTGGCTCGGTCGCTCAAGAACTCCCGAAGGTGTTCATTGTTGAATAGACGAGCTACTTCCTCTCTCAGCTGTCGACAATCCTCCGTTCTGTAACCATGAGGACCGTGATATTTGCACATTTGGTTAGGATCCTTTTGGGTTGGATCGGATTGTAAGGGTTATTTGGTATCTTTGATGCGCTCGATAGCCGATACCATGGCGGCAACGTCGACAGTAAAGTTTATTCCGATAGGCTTGGTGCGTCTTTAGACCTATCAAGGCCATTTTTGGTTATAAGTCCCCTGCTGCTTTGACCTTGGTCATTCCTCCTTTCGTTTCCCATGGGGTTTCGGCCGGACCCACTGCTTCTCTGATCTCCGTTATATGGTTGATACCTATCCCTATTTGGCCTCGGTTCACGATCAATTTCTCTCTTGACTCTATCAAAGGTCCTGACCGGATAAACAGACCCTGAAGGGGCCCCGAGTTGATCATCTTTGACTCTCATTTTTGACTGATACCGGTTAAACAAGTCGGCCCATGTAAAAGCAGGATATTTTCTTTTAAGTTCTGCTTTAGCTGCTGTGAAGCCACTAAGTTTCGAATATTAAGTCCCTGAGTAAAAGCTTGAACAGCCCAATCATCAGCAACCGGCTGCAGGTCCATCCGTTCCATTTGAAATCGAGATACGAATTCTCTCAGCATTTCATTATCCTTTTGCCTCTCTTTGAAAAGGTCCGATTTTCTGGTTTCAACCTTGATAGCCCTAGTGTGTGCTTTCACAAAAGAGTCTGCAAGCATAGAAAATGAGTCAATAGAACTAGGGGATAAGTTATGATACCATATCATGGCTTCCTTTGACAAGGTTTCTCCGAATTTCTTCAGTAAGACGGACCCGATCTCATCATCCTCCAAGTCGTTTCTTTTGATGGCGCATGTATATGAAGTGACGTGCTTGTTTGGGTCAGTCGTTCCGTTGTTCTCAGGAATCTAAGGCATGCAGAATTTTTAGGGGATCGACTTCGGAGCCGCATTCAGAGGGAAATATTTCTGTACAAACTTCTTGGAATCCAAGCCTTTCAGTATCAGCGGCACTCCCGGAATTTGGTCGACCTTAGAATTGTAGGTCTCCACCTTTTTGTCGTTTGCTTCAATTTTCTTCTCCCCTGATTCTTTTCGTTTTGTCAACTCCTCGAGCATTTTTATGATCTTGGGGTTACCACTCGGCTCGTTCTCTCTCGACCTTTGCGCAACCAGTTCTTCCATGTGGGTGATTTCTCGAGACGGGTCGGGCTCGATCATGCTGGGTGTGCGCCTTTGATTTTGTAACTGAGCTAATGCCACCTGTTGAGCCTGCAACATTTCGAAGATCATCCGCAGATAGACCCCGTCCCTCTATTGTTTTGAGTATTCTGCGTAGTCGACCGAGCTCCACTACGGATGCTATTCTCGGGGTCGGTAGGCAAATTTGCATCAATAGCCACATGCGAATTAGCTTCAATCGGATCTGCGATCGGAATTCCAGCAGGATCAGCAGGTGGTATCTCGTTACCGGGCGCTATGTTGTTATTTTCACCTTGGTGACCGGACTCATTGTCAACATGCAGAGGTGCTGATTGAGAGTTTGACATATTTGTATTTTAGCCTGGAGTCAAAGAATCTTCAAAGAGCAAGTGTAAAGCAGTGTGTGTTATGGAGATTTGTATCAAATAACCACTATTATCCTTAGCTCCACGGTGGGCGCCAAACTGTTTATCCTCAAAATCGGATAACAATTGAATTTATAAGTGATTTTAAGGATACGTAGATTAATTTGATACAAAGTGATAGATTGAACTGTAAGTAAAGCAAACAATAATAAAGTAAAATCAAATCGTGTGACTTGAACAGTTATAGCCTTGAGAATAGATCTCACTCAAACTGAATATGATCAAACAATATCAAATGCGGAAGAACAATAGCTTGTAGAAAGAAAATAATATTATAATGCCTTTGGAATGTGCATTACAATGTGTTTTACAAATAATAAGACCCCCTTTATACAGGAGGGGAGTCCTGCTTTAGGTACAACTCTATGTAAGGTAAAAAATCTCATGATTTTCTAATTAAGCGGTTCCATTGATACGTATCGAGATTCCCGCCGTGATGCGCGACCGGTTACGAATATTTCGGCCTTCCGTTATTTTGGTTCGATAATGTTCTCTCGAGTTAATTCAAAGTCGGAGTCAGTTCCAGGTCATAAACTCGATAATCTTTAAAGGCGCATATTCTAACCTCTCGATTTGTACTGTATACAGACAGATTGGTCTATTTTACTGCAGCATTATTTATTCCATACGAATGATAACGCATATGCATCTAACATATATACCGCTATCTTTTCCTGGAACATTCGTCAATTTTATAATGAAATTTAAATGATGCTTTGTTTATCACTAAAAGATCACTGTCAAGAACTATTACAGTGAAGCTTACGTTCCATACAAAAAGGAAAAAAAAACCTTTTACAAAAGAATCGGTCGATTGCGCATTAATTAATATTTCACAGAAGCCTATAATTCGTACATTACTTAGGAGATAGCGTACTCTAGTTCCGTCTTTTTGGTGTTAATAGAATGACAATATTGTTATATATATAATTAATGAATACAAATATACTTTCTCTAACAGTTTAACCTAACAATTTTATTTTATTTTTGAAAACTTTGGATCAAGCATGACTTCGCTTTAATTTTATGGGAAAATTTATTCACCATCATGGTGATTGCCAATGCTTTTTCCTATTTCTTTTGTTTTTTTTCCCTTCATATAAGGGTGTAATTCATTTAACTACGTGTGAAGATGCTCAATTTAGAGCCAAAAAGAGGAAGAATTTTTAGGTGACCCCAAGGACCGTACCATGTTCATAAAGAATCTATAGGTGTAAGGAATAAAATAGTGATGGTTAGTATATATAGACTATATAATATAGTGTTCAGGAAAGCGATTTTGTCAATGTCAATATACTTTACGTGATGTCATATATTTACTATCGAATAATCTCATTTTGTTATTCTAAAGTTAACAGTATGCTCAACCAATTGGATAAATGTACTTCAAGGAGTTCTGTTCTTTGAATTAATTAAAAATATTCTCTTTTATTTAAAAATATTGATAGTCAAAACCGCGAAATACAAATACAAAAGTAAATATTCCCAACTGTTTGATAACGACAAAAATAATTCGAATATTAGAATAAAGTAAAATGTGAAATATGCTAATCATGAGCCATGAGATATTCTTTCATATCATTAGTCAATTTTGGAGATCATAGAAATTCTGGATCAAATTAATGAGAATTGTAGTTATTCGTGGTATCAGGACCACTGTGAAACTCTATTAGAGATTTGGTATCAAGAAAAGATAATTCAAGAGATTTCCTCAATATTGAAAAGCTCTGTCTATTAGTTTTTTGTTTTTGGCCGATTTTAAATTTAAAATGAAAAAAAAGATAAGAAAAAATAACATTGTATAACCGCTTTCAAAATAATAGTCGAAAATATATATATATATATATATATATATATATATATATATACACACACACACACACACACACAAATAAAAAAAATTATATAAATTTTACACACTTTTTCGACTATCGAATGTAAATTGTTTCTGACGCAGGCTAAAAATGAAATAAACCAAAAAAAGAATATCTTGAAGACACATAGTGCTCTCACTGAATATGCGAAAAGAAGAATCTTCTTTAGTTATATGGATTAGTTGTGATGGAAATGAGTATATGAGGATCTAATGATAACGATTTGATAATTCAATGGTGACAAAGTACGATAATTATCATTAACACATGATTAACGCAGCGCCTTTGGCTTCCTGTTATTTTGATATCGTTAATCCCACCAAACTTAGAATAATACTAAAGAATTGAAAATATACTTTTGAATATCGTGCTGATGATGGATCAAAATTTCAAGACAGATTGTCATATTATTCAGCCACACTATTATCGTTCAAAGGATTAGAAACCAGTCAACCCAAGACAACAATTTTACCAAAGTAGGACCACAAAAGCTGTTCGATTTCTCCAGAAGACAAGGAGAGATTCTATTATCAAACATTAGCCTCAATATTTGGTACCCGTATGAAGCTCTGTAGCAAAAGTACATGCCTAGGCCTCAGTCAAAAATTCAAAATTAAGCCGATGGTCTTAAGTTAATCTCAAAAGATTGATGTGATATTGTATGCTTTGGATCAAATTCGTACATTTAATTATTCATGTAGCACACTATTAAGAATATCTAGGAAACTCATACATAACTTCTTGTTCTCTTACCAACTTCAAGGGTGAGACTTTATTGTCAGGTCCATAAAAGCAAAAGAAATGCTGTACTATATAAGAGAGGGCGAAAATGTTCATTATTCAATGCGGGATTCAGAGATTAGAATTATAAAATTTTAGAAGATGTAACTTCACCCTTCATTTAAATTAAACTCTCCTTGTCCCATTCTTGTGAAGGGGTTCAGTGTACGACTGTCAAATTAAAGCGCACATCTTCTTATTCTAATTTAGGTATAGATTTTTAGTTTTTTTTTAAGTATATATATATTAAAAGCACGAACACTCTTACCGAAGTGTCGTTCGTCTTTTTTCCCCTTTAAATTTAGAGTTCACACTGGACAAAATAATCATTTAACTATTTTTCTAATATTTAAGAATATTCATTTAATTAATTCCATAATATTTAGGAATAGTCAACTAATTATTTTTCTAATATTCAAGCTTTATTTTTTCAATTTCTTTCCACACTACAATTTCAAAGACGCCAATTCAAACTAGGAATCTTAAATAATTAATTCAACTTTTTAATTCCTTCTGCAGGAAAGATTAGTTCTTCTTCACCAACAAAGTTTCGTTTGATTTCAAATCCCTTCGCTTGGAAAGTTTTATTCTTTTTCAATTTCTTCACGAGGAAAGTTTTTACTTTGAACTCCATTTAGATCTAGGAGTATTAAATTTTACACTTTGAAAAGTTTTGACCAATATATACTTCATTTAGGTTTAGGAAGGTTTTTTTAGTTAATAGAATTTTGACAAATTACTTTTTTACAAATATATTAGGTAAAAAATGACGCTTTGAACTCCTTTTTGGTTTTAGAGTCTTATTTTTTAAACATAATTTCCTTTGTCTGTTTGAATTATACACAATTTTATCTTATATAAATTCTTTTATGGTTTGAATTTGTAAAAGGCCAAGAAGATTCAATGCCATGCTAATATGTTTCCGTTATTGTTACTATCATATTTTGATACATAAATTTTGAGTATTTCTTACAAACCACAATAAAAGACTCTCAATGTTTTGAAAATAGTTTATCTATACATATATTATATATGCTGACTAAGATAACATAACGTGCTTCACTTAGTTTGTTATTGAAGTGATAACTCACTTGTCTTAGCATATTTGTTTATTATAAATTAGCAATTAACGAATGTGTTTACACAGTTTTCAAACGTGAAGAATTAAATTTTATGGGTAATAAAAATAAAAAAACACGGTAGCCTAATTTCTTTGACTTTATAAAAGTATAAGTAGAAAAAAAATAATTTATATAAAATACAATCCGAATTTATTGCATTTAATAACCCATAACGTTAGTTGGTTTTAAAGTAAAATATTAGGAAATAATAAAAAATAGTAACTTGAATTAACAAAAACTAAATTATTTCCTTTAATAGAACACATAATTGAATCTTTGAATTAAATAATTAGCAATAACATCCAATTTTATTCTTTATCAAATTCATCGGATAAGTAAAATTAATTACTTGTCAAGTTAACTAAACTACTAAGGTACATAAATTTATTTCATTAAAAGAGCATTGACAGTGAAAGAAATCAGAATATAGAACCAAATTGATTATAGTATACTGTTGAGAGTTCAATTGGTACAAATACAAATTTAAAATAATAAAATAAAATAGTAGAAGACAAAATGTATCATAAATAAGTTTTCATTTTTATCTTTTTACAGTTTGCATTTCGTCCAACAAACGACAACATTTGCTATATTTTATTTTTATATTAAGTTATTTGTTATATTACTCAATAGTAGTCATTTTTCCAATTTTACAATGTCACTATCAAAATCTTTTAGCAGGTATAGGGTTAAAAATCAAAAGATTCAATTTTCAAATTATGTTATTAGAGACTCGTGATAAAAGTAATTATATGTTTTGTTTTCAGTATTACATTATTGAAGAAAAGCAATTCATATGACATTCTCACATAGGTCCTCATAAATCTTAATAAGGCATCTCATAATTTTATGGACTATGATTTTTTAATTTATTGAGCTAGCTAAATAAAAAGAAATATGCATCATTTTAAGATATTTTAAATTTATAATTTTAATTAACTCAAACACATTATCTAATAATATTATATGATTTTTTAAAAAAATTATATTTTAATTGAAATGGATATACGCGCAAAGCGCATATTCTAACACTAGTATATATATATATATATATATATATATCCATTGTGAAAAAATTACAGTAAACACAAACCGATTGACTTCCTAAATAATATCAAATAAAATAAGATAGAGGAATTTCACTATTATCTTTTTTCCCTTCTTTTTCTAACACATATCATAGGCCTATTCCTAATATAAAAAAAACAACAAAAAAGCCAGAGAGACATGGACAAGGGAGAAAGAAAAAAATAGATAAAGAAAGAAGAAGAAAACAATTAGAGACAAAAACCTCGTTACGATAATGGCAGGGATCTTGCTCCCCTTACATAATCTAACTCAATGTCCGTACATCACCTTTTTGGCCAATCATACACAGCGAATCAAATAAACACGAAGCACAACCAAGTTTGTAGGCCCATTCCCAAGCAACCAATTCCACATATCATGCAATGTCTCTTAATAAATATTTTCAACCGTAGTAGATATTGCTGCCAAATATTTTGGAAACCCTATAAGCTTTGCTAGCTAACTAGTTGCCTAATCATAATTATAATAGAAAAGAATAACTGGGGAACTTACTCAACATGTTTTGCCATTATGTTGCTAATTGTCGTGGTCAAGGGGGACTTCCAGTTGACAAGGTGGGTTAATGTACGATTCTTGTGTGTCAAAGTCAGTTGGTGGAAAGGAAGGAAGATTTGAACGAGTTGACCCAAAGTGGGTGGCGTGGCTCGAGGCATTTATAATTTGGTATTATTATAATTAACTAGCAATACTTAGTTTAATAATTTAACCAGCCCTTTCGAATTGGCAATTGTTTTTTTCCTAGGGCTTGTTGAATAAGATGGTGATTTGGCCATGACTTTCTGTGGTTGGTATCTATCACTACAAGGGCCTTTTTGTTATCGAGACCTTCAATTCTTGACCGGCAGGATTCCTCTCTCTGGTCAAATGGGAGTATTAAAGTATACAAGTCCAATAATATGCGTGTTTTGAGCCACTAAACTATAGACCTTTTTTCTTTTCCTGTTACGGTGCTACTCCTAGGGTTTTAAAGCCTTACCAAGTCATGCGTTAATCTGCGGATGATCATCTAATTTTTAATCTATAATATCAAAAGTATAAAAGTAATTTTTACGGCGGAAGATTAATGTTAGTATGAGAGAAAATGCTAGTTCTAATCGCGAAAAATCTAAGCAGGTTGCTACTTCAACAAAGTGTCTTATTTTTATATCCATGTGGTACTGCTTAAAAAGCTCTCATTTTCGTGATAT
>MCJB01046346.1:82133-112862 GCA_002018475.1 Nicotiana obtusifolia
CCCCCCCCCCCCCCCCCTCTCAATATATTAATAATTAGTTTTTTTTTATTGTTAAGATTGACGGAGATGCTTGAATGGTTCTTTAGAAAAGATCCAAAAATAATATTCAGCTTTATCACACATCGGAACTGACCAGTATTCCATGGAATATCTGATTCGAGATCCATCTTTTTATTCTTTTAGTTATGCCAATTATTATGTTCTTTCTTAAATTTTTATGTAATTTGAAGTTGAAAGCTATTAGTGAACGAGTTGGAATATCTCCCACGTCAAAGTAATATTTCATTTTCAGCCAAGAAGATTAAAACAAAAAGAATTTTTTTTTTTCTATGACACAATTTGAATTTGTATTATTAATTGATTTATATAATATTTATGTATATAATATTTGTTTCATGGAAGCTGCAAATTCATTATACTAGTTATACTAGTAAAGATTAAACTAGGAGGAAATATTAATGGGAACCATAGACACAGGGAGATTCTAAATCTAAAATGCCATGTGTAAAGCTAAGAAGAGACAAAGTGGAGAGCCAAATAATAGGAGGTGGGTAGGGCTTGTAAAGATCCAATGGAACCAAAGGAGGAGTAGCAATCTGATTAGATGCCAAATGTCTGAATTAATTAGGAGAAACTTGGACTTTTCTATCTTTAACCTGTCTCTTTTCCCATCATTTTGTTCCTAAAATTAGAAATCATTTATTCGACGAGATTTTTTATAAATCAATAAAATATTAAATTTAATTATGGTATAGATTCATATGTAATATTAGTGTTTAAGATGTATGTTCAATTTATCATAAACTGCTTGAAATGATACAAACACTTCTAAAGGTGATAAATTATGCTCGCTGGCTAGCATCAGATTATTTCTCAATGCTAGAAGCTGTGTGTGGTTTTTTAATTGGATTTTACCTGTTTATACTACGTATGAAAGTTATTTACTCTTTCTAATCAAGTTTTAACTATATTATATGGTCATATATAATTAATCAATTATATATAAATTAGTTCTAAATGAGTCTCCCTTGATTGTAGCCAATTAATTTAGTAAATCCCTCAATCACAATACATTTTTTCTTTCACTTTTTGAAATCAACCCTTTTTTTGCACCGATTCTACAATGTTTTTTCTTCTAAAGCTCATAATTTTCTCTAACAATAGCGAAAAAAGAGATTAATTTTTTATCGATCTGAATTTTACCATGTCTGAAGTTTGGATCTTTTCTAAGATTCCCCTTTTCTAGTTGGCATTTCGATGGCGGGCTAGCAGCAGATGGATATTAATTATTTGGCTTTTGATTTTTCAAAAAATATTATTTGCTTGGATTGGGTGTTATTGCAAGCGATTGGAATATTCTATGGAGTTTATATCTCGGTGTTGAGGGTGGTATTTGGTGAAGATTAGATTTGGTTTGGCTGGATTTTCAGATTGAAATTCGAAAAAGAAGCAGAAGAACACATTACATACAAAATATATACAAATCATATATAAAATATGTATAAAAGATATTGTATAAAATTTTTGTTTAAGTTGTATGATGTTTAGTTGTATTTAACTGGGTAGAATGATGTATGAAAGTTGTAGATAAGTTGTAAATAAGTTGTATACCGTATATAATTAGTTGTATGAAATTTATTTTTAGTATGTATGTTGTTATAGATATATCAAATTTTGTATTAAATATGTATGAAATTTATTTTTAATTTATATGCTGCTATACCATATGTTATTCTTTTCTTAAAATAGGTAATTATAGCAAAGAGAAAGAAGAGTTGCGCTAATTATGGCGTAAAATAGGTAACACATAACTGGAACGAGTCTTATTTAGATGGGCAATTTGGACTTCGTTCCCTTCAGTTACGTCCTTTTCCAAGCAAAGAATCCTCTAATTTAACGCGCTAATAATGAACTGTATATAAATTGTTAGAAAATCTTGTTTAGGGGGATAATATATAAAATTTGAAATAATTTTAATAAATAAATTTTAAATATTACATAAGAAGGAAAAAAATCCTTTTTTAATGTATCTATATTCGCAGCAAGTCCCATATCTCAATCCATATTGTTCAAATATTATATAAGAAGAAAAACCAATCTCTTTTTAACGTATCTATATTCGCAAGAAGGCCCCTATCTCTATCCCCATTAGCAATACGGATTACAACTCCCATTCCACTTTTCTTTGTGTTGTTTGAAAGCATCATCCGTGTTGAACTTGTTAAACCTTTTGGGGGTGTGGATGCCACAATAATCAGGATCACTCTCACAAGAACTTTGGTTGGATTTTAAATCTTAGTGTGCCAAGCAAAATATAAAGCTTCCTTTGAATTTGTTATTATTTTGACTTGTAATATTATAATTTTATTCTTGAAAGTACCGTGGCAGACGGACGGGTCGGATCGGATATGGTTCGGATCGAAAACGGATAGCGTAAAAATTGATAAATTATCCGGCCCGACTCTTATTTAATACGGATAAAAAACTGGTTAACCGGCGGATAAAATGGATATTCATATTATCCATGATTTCTTGAATATGATCACCTTTGGGAGAATCTCTAGTCTCCCAAACTTGAGGAACCCCCAATTTGAGACTTTTAAAAGTTGAACCCGTTAGTTATCCATTGATTATCCATTTTCTAAATGGATGATATGGTTCTTATCCATATTTGATCTGTTTTAAACAGTTCATTATCCAACCCATTTTTTAGTGGATAATATGGGTGGATAACTGTTTTCTTTTAACCATTTTGCCACCACTACTTGGAAGGAACTCTTGGCTTTTAGTTTTTTGAACCTTTGGATAAATAAGAAAATACATAAGTTACAACCTGAACTATGGACCAAATCTCCGTTACACACTTTTTATGGACAAAAATCACTTACACACTCATCCTTTCTACAGTGTGTCTAAGACACACCACTTTTTTATTGACCATTTTTGCAGAATATGTATAATGTCACGCACCAATAAGGTCGTGACACATGTTATTAAATTTTTTAAAAAAGAAAACACTTATTATTTACATTTATACCCCTTAGCAATTCTCATCTCTTTTTCTTTTGCAAGCATCTTCTCTGACAGAAAAAAACTAGATGGCACCACCTTCAGATTCAACAAAATTTTAGGAGCCCAAGCTAAAATTTTAAAATCAAATACCTCATTTTACAATCAAACAGATTGTTTCACTTCGAACCCACCTAATAACTTATTTCTAATTCATTTGAAGACCCATTTAAATTTTACGAAAACTACTTGAAAATAGATATAGGAGAAAACTATGAAAAACAATCAAGATAAAAACTTCACAAATTCATGAACTTCGCATTGCACTTCGCCGTGAAAATTTGACTGGAAACTCGACCTGACCTTTGGTAGGCGGGTATTCATGGTGGCGTCGGATAAAGAGAAGATGAGTGGAGAATGAAAAAGAGAATCTATGTATTGCGTTGGTGTGTGCCGAGAAGGAGGCAATGGGGATCTGTAAATTTTCTCGATTATTTAGCTATGTTTATCAATTTCTGAAAGTTGTGAACAAAGATAATATGGGGAAGAAGACAACAAATTAAATATTAAAACAAACTGAAAAAGAAAAGTGAGTGGAAAAAATCATAAGCTAAAAAACCAAAAAATTAGGGATCTACGAGAGAAATAATTCAAATCGTTTTAACAATTTCAAATTGTATGGAAATTAATAAATAACCATAATTTTTCAAGAGAAGAAAATGGTGTGAGATGAGGAAGGAGAGCGGGGGTCGGAATATGTGAAAATACGTATTGTAGACATGTAATTTTTGACCCATGCGCTAGAATCGCTTCTAAAAGTCATAGTATTTTTAAAGTAATTATTTGAGCTTATTTTCGTAGAAATTCCCTTTATTATTAAGTTTAATTCAATTTTTAGGTACAAAATTGGAAATATCAAAATAGTACCAAACTTCTATCTTTAATAATATTACTAAATTCAATCAAAGTCTCATATTTTTGGGCTTGGTTTTCAGATTTTTGTTTTAGCCCAATCTCACAAATTGTGAAGCCCAAATGCAGTAGCCCAACAAAACCCAATCCCCTTCCCCTCATTTCTGCCACATAGGATAAAATCCTAACAGATTCTGACAAAAGATATAACAAGAAAATCCCCACCCACGATTCACAGAGAGGTCTCGCCTGATTTCCCATCATCATTCACTAACAGATTTCAGAGGATTCTTCTAGAGAGAGTGGGTTTTCTTGGAGAGCAAGAACAAGGAGAAGAAGAGGGAACTGGAGAGAACAATCGAAAAATAGAGAGAAATCAAAAATGAGTGAATTGAAGAAGAGTGTTGAGATTATTCTGAGTTTAATCTAAAGCCCAGGAAACCAAAGCATCGAAAGAAAGTTCAATCAAATTTGGTCTTCTTCTTCTTCACGAAATTTCAAAAAAAAATCAGAAACAGAGGAAGGGAGACCTCAGTTCATTTTAGTTTTCTTTTTTTTTTTCAAAAAGTTCAGGAAAGCCAAAAAACAGATGAACATATATTTCACCCTTCTTCGATTTCATTTCGAGTGTTTGGGTTCGAGTTGAGTTGCTAGTTCGAGTTCTTGGTCGCAGTTCGTCGCTCTATAGCTGATATCGATCTTTAAAATAAGTAGGAACTCTACACCAGGTCTATCTCTTAACTTTGTTTACTCTATTTAGATGATAAAGCTTTGAATATTTGTCTCTGGGTTGTTAACTCTGAGAATCAGTACATTCAAATCAGTCTTAGCAAAATGGAGTAAAGTAGTTAACGTCAAACATCAGGTTCTGATCAGGATTGAAACAAAAAACATAGGATTAAGCCATGTCTGATGTCGAATCTACGAGCGCATAATCAATATGCGGTTCGCATTTCTGATCTGATCGTCGCATTTTTGACATCAATCTCACCTGAGACTCTGTCTGGATTTGCGATCTTCAAGTGCAATCTGCGGATCGCACACTTGATCGGCGATCGCAGATTGGATCGCATACCTGATCTGCGACCGCCAATTGGATCGCATTTTTGATGATAGACATCGTCTAAAATCTTGCTCTGATTTGCGACCCTTATGCACAGAATGCAGTTCGCATACAGCATATGCGATCGCGTATTTCCCACTGAATAACATTTTGCCCTCTTCTTGTTTTTCTTTGTGACTTTATGGGCCGGGTTTGGTTGAATGCATGCAAACAAAGTTAAAAGACAAAGCCATAAACGGGATCTCTATCTTTATTTACTTTAGATCTTACTTTCTTATTGTATTACATTGCTCGCTAGTAGCATGTTTTAGGCCGACCATAGTTGGGTAGGCAACACTGGGATGATAGTTAGTTTTTTTGAGGTGAGAGGCCATTCCCTAGTTAAATTCATCCGGGGAATGCCCTGAAGGGCGTATGTATTTGATATTCCGGGGAATGCCCTGAAGGGCGTATGTATTTGATATTCCGGGGAATGCCCCGAGGTATTTGTATGTGAAGACAAAAGTAAAACTCGTAGTAGTTCAGTTTTAGTTTTATTTTTTCTTTTATTAGGTGGGAATGACCTCGAACCTCCTGCATGTTTTTATCTCAACTCAAATGTATTAAAAGCCAATTTGATCAAGTACGTAACCGTGACTTTCACGGGACTTAGGGAATGCCTAACACCTTCTCCCCGAGTCAAATGAACCCCCTTACCCAAATCTCAGGTACGAACTTGGCTTTTGAGTCTAAGTTCAAGAAACGGTGACCTGGCACACCAGAACCAATTGTCAGGTGGCGACTCTAAATTTCCTTTGATTAATTTTCTCTTTGTCACTTCCAAAATTGGAAACCTCTTCTATGATTTTTACTAAGCCTTTTCTCCACCTAAAGGGTTTAGTAAAAGCTCGGTCGCCATCCCGGTAAAAAGGAGGAGTGACAGCTCTGGCGACTCTATTGGGGAGACTACTATTCAATTAAATTTTTGAGGGTTCGAGCTAGTACTTGATTGGTTGGCTTTTAATATGTTTGGTTGAGTTTTATGTTTCCATTAGCTTTACTTACTTTTACTATGCTTTCATGTTTTGTTGCTTTATGCATTTGTTACGTTTATTATGATTTCATGTTTTGTTATTTGCTAGTTGTTTATGTGGTTAGTTTTTGCTTTATGTGTTTATCGCTTGATAACTGTCATCATATGCATTGCCCGGTCAATTCTTTCTGCAACAAGTCCCGGAGCACGCGTCGCGTGCACGAACTCTTTGTTGAGTCACCCTTAATTTAGGAGGGGAAGCCAACGGACGTATGGAGTGGGTGGAAAGTTTAAGCAGCCACTATTGACCATACGCTTTCCCCGAATTTCCTTGTTAGTGAACCCCCAAACTTAGGTCAGCCTTAGGTCATTTTTATTTGCATCATGTCATTTAGACCTAGCAGGGCTCGGTCCCAGGTCCGTGTCCCTTGGTAGGAACCTTGACCAAATTTTGTCAAAATAGGCCCGTGGCCCAAAATAATATTTAATCATCCTATGTGCTAATTGTTGCATCTGTGAGGGTAAAAGGATCAATTGGCAGACCGATGTCTTGGAGAAAAGGGTGAAAATGAAGTAAAATGGGGCACCGCCAGTATTTTCCTCCATATTCTTTTCTGGAAAAAAAAAAAGAAAAAAAAAAAAAAAATCGAAAAGGAAGAAAAGAAAAAAAAAAGGATTTTACAGTTTTTATCACTTTCCAAGAGGGTATAAGAGTTTTTACATCATTTTTCGAGAGACAAAATATAGTTGCATCTCTTCGAACTACGCGAACCTGATTCTCGTCTTCCGGGGCGGGATACGCACGCAACCCACATAGGGTCCGGTCTTCCTAGTGAGTCTTGGGTTCTTGACTTCCGGGGTCGTAGCCAACTCTTGCATGTTTAGCCACTTTTGGCCACATCGGCCATTCTTGCAAAATAGAGTTATTTTTGTAAAAGTAACTCAATTATAGTGTCATAGTCACTCTAAGGTCTGTCCATGTCCGATTTACATACCTACCCCACTTTTGGTCATATCGGCTATCTTTGCAAAAATAGTCCATTTCTACAACATCATTCTTTAAGACCATGACTGTCGGGGTATTAGAGTCGTGTTGAGTTTTACACGAGGTATTTCTCATATTCAGGGGTCAATTCGTCAAGGTTGCACTAATAGTCACTTTCAGCCACCTAGGCCAATCTGCAAATATAGCCAAATTGTGTCTTGCATTTGTCCATCAGTGGATGTTGTGGTATCATAGTAGTGTTCCGAGTCGTTAGCCATGTTCCTTTCATTCAGGTATGAATCCGCTAATTTGATCCAAAGTGCTGATGGTGGTAAAGGTTCCCAAGAAATTGGTCAAATGGTGGAACATGTTTTCCTCGTTAGAGCAACATGAGTTGATGCACAAACTAGGTACCCTGAATTCTCTTCTTGATATCACACCCCGCCCGGATTTAGTGGAAGCAATGTTGACCTATTGGAATCCGCAAAACTTAACTTTCAAATTTGGAAAGTGTGAGATGACTCCTACCCTGGCTGAAGTATCCGGTCTCTCCCGCTTGAGTTATATAGGCAAGAACATGATACTTCCTCGGGACCACTCTAGGACAAGATTTCTCAACGACTTGGACCTAAAAGATAATAAGCATTTAAAGTGTCTTGAACAGTCTTGGATATCCTTGGATTATTTGTTTGTTAGATTTGGACCACCGGATAGTTTTGACATCTTTTGGGATGAGTTTTGCACAACCAAAGCCAAGTGGAAAAGACGTCGCCTCGAAGCCTTCAGCCTTGCATTGTTGGGATTATTGGTTTTTCTATTAGATGAGAGGCACATTAACACCCGTCTGCAGTCAGTGGTAATGGCACTATTCCGTGAAAAGCAACACAAAACCGTTACCATTGTGCCAATGATCTTAGCAGAGTTATATCGAGCCCTGAGTGAAGTAAGGGGAGGCATCAGGTACTTCGAGGGAAGTAACCTTTTGCTGCAATTGTAGATGATGGAGCATTTACACACAGCTTCCTTACTTTGTCCCATCGACCATGCTTTGAGGGATCGGGTGGTATGCGTCGAGCGTAGGATGAAGTCTCCTAAGTTCACATACCCAACAGGTGTCACAGCTTGGACTGAGTTCCTCTGTTTGAGAACAAACGAGAACGTTTTGTGGGCTTACCTTTGGCTACCTTTAGACGACATCTTGGTAGGATGCCTCATGCAGCCTTTCCTGATGCTGATAGGACTCAAGTGCGTCAGGCCATATACGCCGGTCAGGGTGATGCAACAGTTGGGCAGACCACAAGAGGAGCCTCCAACTTTGAACCTTCGGAGGTACATCATGAATTTTAGCAAAAGGGTGGTAGACGAAATCAAGTACGTATAATACTGGAACAATGCAAAGAGGATGAAGAAAGATACATTAGTAAAAGATATTGGCAAGCCCGAGTGTACTCAGGAGTACCTGATTTGGTTACAATCCGTCCCACCAGGGGACAGTACCCCATTGCCAGCACAACTTAGGGGGCGGGCAGCTCAGACAGTCGATTTTGAGGAGGCACCGGATCAAGATCCTAAGGTTAAGTTTGAGTTGATAAAGTCTCAGCTAGCAGAATTAACAGCAAACGTGGAGCAGCATAGCCAGTATTTGCTTAGGGTTGGTCTTCAGGAGGCAGGGGCACAGGCTAGGGTTTTCGTTCCTAGCATTAGCGCTTCTCTACGAGGTGTGTTGCAAAACTTGAGCACTGCAGATAGTCCAGGACCATCCCGGCCAGGACAGTTGCATTCAAGAGCAGTTTGAAGACCCATTCTATTTAAGTGTTTTAAGTTGTCTCATGTTGTCTTTTACTCTCGTGCCTTGTCTAGGAGTCCTGAGTCTTTTAGGTAGTGTCAAAGTTAGCCAAAGTGTAGCTAAGCGTGTCGGGTCTTCCATTATCGTGCTTCTTGTCAAAAGTTTTAAATGAAAATCCCGAATTCTACTTTTCTATCACTTTTTCCAAAACTATGCTTGGCTTGATTCATGATACATAAGCAATCCACATCGGGTTTTATCAAGTCATTTTGCATCAAAAAAGAGGGAATTGGTAAAAGGTGTCAGAAGAGAGAAGGCAAAATTGGAGTAAGTAAATCGGGATGATGCCATATGACCTTACGACCCTCACAGCCATTTTAGAACCATTATTTGTTGCTAGGTGCATTGCACGTAATGTGAAATTATTATCTAATAAATGCCCTAATGCTAACATGGTGGTTTTATGTTGTTGCCTTCTATTATATTCTGACTATTTCCAGAAAGGTGGTTAGTTTGTTGGCATCCTGGCAAGTCATCCATACAATACCCGATCAAAGCGTCAAATAGTCATGGCTAGCAAGGAAATAGATGCTGGAGTTGTAGACCCGCCAAGGGAGGTTGTTGAGTCAGAATCGGAACTGCAAGAGGAGGTTAGGAGGTTGAAGCATCAGATGGCGGAAATGTATCAGGCATGGGTTAAGGGACACCCTCCACCCTCGTTCTCCACCAACTACACAGAAAACCCTGCTCACATTCCACCACTTTCTCAATCCCAGATGGCCAATATCATTGATCTTTCCCCACAACACGCACCTGGTTTCATCCCTTACCACAATTACCCCGGCACTTCAGCCCAAACTTTTCATGCTCCACCAGTCAAAACAACCTCATACCCCGCTCCAACATCTGCTCCTATTTTTGTACCCCCACCACAAACTACCCTTCATCGATCCTCTAGCGAGCCCGCATTTTCCGCCCCGGATGCCCATTACCATGCACCGAAGCCCACTTTCAAAATACCAGATCCTTACTCCTACATTCCCCAATTGGAGCCTCATGTTGAAACTGACAAACCACCCAAGAATGCGGAGGAGGAGGAGATGTTTGGAAATTACAGAGTCTCGAACATTCATTGAGAAACATGCAAGGACTAGGAAACCAGGTGAGTGTGGCCTATAAGGATCTATGTTTGTTTCTCGATGTCCAACTACCTGCTGGATTTAAGAAGCCCAAGTTTGACTTGTATAACGGACACGGAGATCCTGTTGCCATCTAAGAGGCTATTGCAGCAAACTGAGAGCTGCTGGAGGAAAAGACGAATTGCTGGTGGCCTACTTCAGCCAAAGTCTGAGTGGAGCAGCTCTAGAATGGTACACCCGCCAGGACAGTAACAGGTGGTACACTTGGGACGACATGGCTCAGGCCTTTGCCCGACACTTTCAGTGCAACATAGACATTGTTCCAGACCGCTTATCTCTGACCAAGGTAGAAAAGAAGCCCAGCGAAAGCTTTAGAGAATATGGGTTCCGATGGAGAGAGCAAGCTGCACGAGTCAACCCTCCAATGGAAGAAGACGAAATGGTTAAGTACTTCCTCCAAGCTTTGGATCCCACTTACTATGGATATTTGATCTCAGCAATTGGTAAATCTTTCAATGACGTGGTAAAGATGGGAGAAATAGTGGAAGAAGGGCTCAAGTCCAGTAAGATCATGAGTTATTCTGCTATAAAAGCAACTACCCAAGTGATCCAAAGTGGCACCGGAAGTTTGCTAGGTAAGAAGAAGAAGGAAGATGTTTCCATGTTTGTCTCCGGATCATGGCAGGGGCAGAAGGGTTCACCTCACCAATACACCCAACCTCGACCCCGACCTCAAACCTACACCCAAGCTCCATAAAATACCTCTCAATATTACTTTTCCCCGCAAAACCCCCAAGACTTAGCCAGACCACCCCAATATTTTGTTCACCATGCACAGTCATATGTTCAACCCCCTTCTTACCCACAATGGTGTGCCCCCGTTCCACAGAATACCTACCCACCTCCACAAAATACCTATCCACCTCCACAACCTTACCAAAACCCCAATAGTCCACACTTTCGACCAAGACCAGATTATAGGAAAGAGAGACAACAGCGGAAACAAACTTTTACTCCGCTTGGAGAATTCTACGCCAGGCATTTCCAAAGATTAAGGCAGTTGGACGTCTTGAGGCCCATTGAGTCAAAAATACCAAACCCTCCTCCAAGGAACCCTGATTACTCCCTAAGATGTGCCTATTGTTCTGATGTTCTCGGCCACGATATAGAAAAGTGTTGGCATTTGAAACGGGAAATCCAAGAACTCATCGAACAATAGGCACATTTTAGGGACACTCCAAACATTAACCAAAACCCTCTCCCTGCCCATGAAGAGACACATATGATTGAAGTAGTTTACAAGAACGAGGAGCCCAAGAAGTCTTATAAGTCCGTCATGATGATTCGGGCTAGTGAAAACAATTTGGTTAAAGATCCAGATTCCACCAAAGCGAAGCCTGTGATAGTTGAAGGGGCGACAGAAGAACCGAGCCCGCTCACTTTGAAACCGCCAGTGTTGGTCGTGAAAGGGATGCCAAAAGATATTGGGGCAAGTCCAGAAAGCTCAAAAGTGGTAGTGCCGGGGATTCCAAGTAAGCCTATCCTAGTTGTGAAAGGGGCTCCTATTACCCCTATCATCATTAAACCAGTAACCCAACCGCCGGTGGTCGATACCAAGGCTGTTCCGTGGAATTACAAGAAATTGATAGTGACATACAAAGGAAAGGAAGTGGAGGAAGAAGTAAATGAGACTGGAGGATTGACTCGTTCTGAGAGATGTTTCGCCCCGGAAGAACTAAGGAAAGCCAAGCCATTCAAATATAGTCAATTGCCCGTAAAGAAACCGGTTACTGAGGAAGAGACTGAGGAGTTTTTAAAGAAGATGAAGGGATAGGATTATTCCATTATAGAGCAGTTGAGGAAAACACCAGCTCAGATTTCCCTTTTGTCTTTGCTGATACATTCAGAAGAACATCCCAGGGTCTTGATGAAGATTTTGAATGAGGCACATGTTCCTGATAAGATCACAGTAAACCACTTGGAAAAGATAGCTGGCAAGATTTTCGAAACAAACAGGATCACTTTCTTGGATGACGAACTTCCTATCGAAGGTACAGAACACAACCAAGCTCTCTATCTCACAGTAAAGTGCGAAGATGCTGTTGTTTCGAGGGTTCTGATTGACAATGTCTCTAGTGCAAATATTTGTCCTTTGTCTACTCTGCAAATTGAAGATTGGCACCGAGAGGATCCGCTTGAATAGTGTGTGCGTTCGAGGCTTTGATGGAGGAGGTAAAGATTCTGTCGGAGACATAATGCTCGAATTGTCAATAGGGCCAGTTGACTATACCATGGAATTCCAAGTGTAGCTGTCTCTTACAATATGTTGTTGGGAAGGACTTGGATACATGCTGCTAAGGCAGTCCCGTCCTCTCTGCATCAAATGGTGAAGTTTGAATGGGACAGGAAGGAAATAGTTGTGCACCGTGAGGAAGATTTGGCAGCCTGCAATGACACAATTGTTCCGTTTATTGAAGCTGAAGATGATAAGGGACCTTGGGTCTTTCAAACTTTTGAAACAGTGTATGTTGAAAAGATCACTGAAGGAAAATGCATTCCGGGTCCCAAGCTATCCTCCGCATCTGTCATGGTTGTGAATGAAATGCTGAAGAATGATTTCATGCCGGGAAAGGGTCTGGGATCGTCTCTGCAAGGTATTGCACATCTAATATGCCCCAACGGGAATTACGGTACATTTGGTTTGGGATTCACGCCCACAAAAGAGGACATGAAAAGGTTTAAGAATCCAAAACAGAAGGTATGGTCACTCTCCAGGCCAGTCCCACACATCTCCAAGTCTTTTATCAAACCAAGAGCCGAAAAACCTCCAACGTCTTTAATTCCAGAACCTATGGTCAATGTTGATGAAGAGATAACCAAAGGGTTCCGAAGTCTTTTCAAAGAGGTCAATATGGTAGAGATCGGTGAAGGCTCTAGTAAAGCAGATGTGCAGCTTGTTGGCCCAAACGTGAAGCTTAGCAAATGGAAAGTTACTCCTCTCCCCACCAGGAAAGAGTTTTGGTAGTTTACTTTATTTCCTTTTCTGTTATCTAGGTCATTCCAGGGTTGTAATCCGGATCTTCCTCTTTAAGTTTTGTTTTTCCTGATGTTCAAACCTTTCTATCCTTCATTTTTCAATGAAATGCAATTTCCCGTTTTCCAGTATTCTTAATAATGTTTTATTTTGTTTCTTTTGTACAGTTCTTTTTATGCTGGTTGCAGTGACATGACATGCATGAAGAATTTTCAGCCGAATTTTAAAAGCCAATCTAATTCTGAAATAACAATCCAAGAAGTAGAATATGAGGATGAAATAGGATATGATGAAGAAGCAGCATTTGAGCAAATCAACAAAGAGCTAAAACAATTTGAAGAAAAACCGAAACCTAATTTGAGTGAGACTAAAGCAATCAATTTAGGGGACCAGGATGATGTCAGGGAAACCAAGATAAGTGTGCATCTAGACCCACAAGTGAAAGAAGAAATAATCAAAACATTGTTCAAATACAAAGTTGTCTTTGCTTGGTCTTATGACGAGATGCTAGGTTTGAGCACTGATCTGATAGTTCATAAATTGCCAACTGATCCAGCATGTTCCCCCGTCAAGCAAAAGTTGCGAAAGTTCAAGGCCGAGATGAGTATGAAGATCAAAGAAGAAATCACAAAGCAGCTTACTGCGAAGGTCATTCGGGTCACTCGATATCCCACTTGGTTAGCCAACATTGTGCCAGTGCCAAAGAAGGATGGCAAGACCAGGGTCTGTGTTGATTACCGTGATCTCAACAAAGCAAGCCCAAAGGATGATTTTCCGTTGCCGAACATTCACATTCTGATCGATAATTGTGCCAAGAATGAGATTGGATCTTTTGTGGACTGTTACGCGGGATATCATCAGATTTTGGTGGACGAGGAAGATGCAGAAAAAACAGCATTCATCACGCCATGGGGAACGTATTGTTATCGGGTAATGCCACTTGGTTTGAAGAATGCTGGGGCAACTTATATGAGGGCAATGACCACCATGTTTCATGACATGATACATAAAGAGATTGAGGTTTATGTAGATGATGTGATCATAAAGTCAAGAAGCAGTCTGACCATGCCAAAGATCTGAGAAAGTTTTTCCACAGGCTCCGTAGGTACAATCTCAAGCTCAATCAGGAAAAATGTGCATTTGGTGTCCCCTCCGGTAAACTGCTGGGATTCGTGGTCAGTTGACGCGGTATTGAGTTGGACCCGTCAATGATCAAAGCCATTCAAGAATTACCGCCGCCGAAGAACAAAACAGAGGTGATGAGCCTACTTGGAAGTTTAAATTACATCAGTAGGTTTATTGCTCAACTCACGACAACCTGTGAGCCCATCTTTAAGATGTTGAAGAAGAATGATGCAGCCCAGTAGACCGACGAGTGTCAAGAAGCATTCGATAAAATCAAGAGATACCTGTCGAATCCACCAGTGCTGGTCCCACCAGAGCCGAGAAGACCTTTAATTCTTTGTTTAACAGTTTTAGACAATGCTTTCGGCTGCGTGTTGGGTCAACATGACATCACAGGAAAGAAGGAGCAAGCAATCTATTATCTCAGTAAGAAGTTCACTCCCTATGAGGTTAAGTACACACTGCTTGAGAGGACATGTTGCGCCTTGACTTGGGTGGCACAAAAGTTGAAGCATTATCTGTTATCTCACACTACTTACCTCATTTCTTGCATGGATCCTCTAAAGTACATCTTTCAGAAGCCTATGGCCACTGGAAGGCTTGCAAAGTGGCAGATTTTACTCATAGAGTTTGATATCATCTATGTCACTCGGACCGCGATGAAAGCCCAAGCTTTAGCCGACCACTTAGCCGAGAATCCGGTAGACGACGAGTATGAACGATTGAAGACTTATTTTCCTGATGAAGAGGTTATGTGTGTTGACGAGATTGACCATAATGAAAAGCCAGGTTGGAAACTTTTCTTCGATGGAGCTGCTAACATGAAAGCAGTCGGAATAGGGGCTGTACTTATCTCTGAAACAGCGCAACACTACCCGGTAACAGCCCAGCTTCGATTCTATTGCACCAACAACATGGCTAAGTACGAAGCACGCATTCTGGGTTTGAGGTTAGCTATAGACATGGGAATCCAGGAAATACTTGTTCTGGGAGATTCAGATTTGCTGGTCCACCAGATTCAGGGAGAATGGGAAACTCGAGATTTGAAGCTCATACCTTACCGACAATACTTGCTTGATCTTTGTCAACGCTTCAGGTCAGTTAAATTTAGACATATTCCCAGGATTCATAATGAGATTGCTGATGCTTTGGCTACCCTAGCATCAATGTTACATCATCCAGACAAGGTTTATGTCGACCCCATACATCTCCAAGTTCATGACCAACATGCCTACTGTAATGTGGTAGAAGAGGAAATCGATGGCGAACCTTGGTTCCATGATATCAAGGAATACATCAGGTCAGGGGTATATCTGGTATATGATACAAGTGACCAAAAGAGAACCATTCGACGTCTGGCCAGTGGAATTTTCTTGAACGGAGGAATATTTTACAAGAGGACTCCGAATTTAGGATTGCTGAGATGCATAGATGCTAAAGAAGCTTCAACTATTGTGACTGAAGTACATTCTGGAGTTTGCGGTCCACATATGAATGGGTACGTATTGGCTAAGAAGATACTTCGAGTAGGTTATTATTGGCTCACCATGGAACGGGATTGTATCAATTTCGTTCGCAAGTGTCATCAGTGTCAGGTACACGGTGATTTGATTCATTCTCCTCCATCTGAGTTACACACAATGTCTGCACCTTGGCCTTTTGTTGCGTGGGGCATGGATGTTATTGGACCAATTGAACCGGCAGCGTCAAATGGGCATAGGTTTATTCTGGTGGCCATTGATTACTTTACCAAGTGGGTCGAAGCTGTAACTTTCAAATCCGTAACCAAGAAGGCAGTGGTGAA
The DNA here is from genome assembly GCA_002018475.1 of Nicotiana obtusifolia. Lineage (NCBI taxonomy): Eukaryota > Viridiplantae > Streptophyta > Magnoliopsida > Solanales > Solanaceae > Nicotiana > Nicotiana obtusifolia. The sequence goes on from MCJB01046346.1 coordinate 98,003, forward strand.
TTTTGTTCATTCAAACATCATTTGTCGGTTCGGAATTCCCAAGGTGATCATCACAGACAATGCCGCTAACCTCAACAGTCATTTGATGAAAGAGATATACCAACAGTTCAAGATTATGTAACGAAACTCCACTCCGTATCGCCCCAAGGCAAACGGAGCTGTTGAGACTGCTAACAAGAACATAAAGAAGATACTTCGTAAGATGGTTCAGAGCTCTCAGCAGTGGCATGAAAAGTTACCTTTTGCATTACTGGGCTACCGCACTACTGTTCGCACCTCAGTGGGTGCAACTCCTTATCTGTTGGTATATGGAACTGAGGCAGTTATACCTGTGGAAGTTGAGATTCCATCCCTTCGGATCATTGCAGAAGCCGAAATTGATGATAACGAGTGGGTCAAAACCCGGCTCGAGCAGTTGAGTCTGATTGATGAGAAAAGATTGGCTGCAGTATGTCATGGCCAACTGTATCAGAAAAGAATGGCTAAAGCATACAACAAAAAGGTGCGTTCCCGGAAATTTGAAATGGGCCAAATGGTATTGAAACGCATTCTTCCTCATCAGGTGGAAGCTAAAGGCAAATTTGCCCCAAACTGGCAAGGACCGTTCGTTGTGACGAGAGTGCTGCCTAATGGTGCCTTGTATTTAAAAGACATAGAAGGCAAATGTGCAGATATGGCTATTAATTCTGATGCAGTTAAGAGGTATTATTTATGATTTCTTTGCTCATCTTCAATCATATTTTGTACTTGGCATGTTCGAAGTTGAAATGACGAAGGCATTTTGTTCCGCTACCCAAACACTTTCATCCTTTACTAACCCTTTTTGGGCCTTACTTATTTTCTTTCCTATCCCTCTTTTGGAACCAGTAGCAAAAACAAAGAAGAAGGAAAAAAGAGAGAAAACAAAAAGAAAAAAAGAAAAAAAAAAGAAAAAGAAGAAAAAGAAGAAAAAAAAAGAAGAAGAAGAAGAAGAAAAAGAAAAAAGAGAAAAACGAAAAAGAGAAAAGAAAAAAGAAAAGAAAGAAAAAGAAAAGAAGAAAGAAACAAACAAACAAAAGAAAAAAGGAAAGAGTTTGAACTACGTTTGACCTGATTCCTTTTAAAGAATACGTAGGCAGCCTTACGGTTCGGTCTCATCAAAATAAAAATTAAATTTCCCCAGCCCAGAAGAAACTAGGGCAGAAATTTCGGATTCGAAAAGATCTGATTCCAAAAGTTGTAATTTTACCCCCATTTCCTTTTGAATTATTTTGAGCCTTCATGCCACCCTTTCTTTCTAACCCTGTCCAAAAGCCTACATTACGGTCCAAAGGAAGCCCTTCCGATCAACCTTTGAGGATGCTGAGTCTAGCGAGATAGAGACATAATTCGCATTAGGGGCAACACTCCATTCATAAGATGAGAGAAAATATAAAATGAGAGAGTCTTATTGGTGAAACCCTCACGGGCACCGTAAGGCGACGACGAGATGAGAGAAAATATAAAATGAGAGAGTCTTATTGGTGAAAACCCTCACGGGCAACGTAAGGCGATGGTGAGCTGAGAGAAATTCAAAATGAGTGTCAAAACCCTCACGGGCACCATAAGGCGATGGCGAGCTGAAAGTTGAACAAATGAGAAAAGCTGGGTGGCGAAAACTCCCGGGACTCTACAAGTCGAGTAGATTCGCAACTTTATAGAGAAAGTGGGTCAGTGAAAAGCCGGTTTCTGAGGTATGAAGTCATGTCATGGGCCGAACATTTGGACGAATTGGGCTAATCAATCCGAAATGCATGTCATGATCATTGGAGCTGGCTATCTCCCTCAAATAAGTCTTTCTTTTCTAAATTTCCCTCATATAATCATTTGTGTTCAAAATTTCCTTTTGATTCATTTTGTCCAAAATCGTTACACTTCGCTTTTTGAGTCTATCTTTAGGAGTTTCTTTCGTATTAGCCATGCTGCATAAGCAGGAAAAGGATTTCAAAGCCTACTACCAGCTTCTCAATTGCGCAAAGCATAACTCGGCCAAGCATGTCATGACTTGGAATGAGGGGTATGCGAATAATTAAAGTTCAGGCTGTAAGGCAATCATTGAGTTTTGAGGAAATACAAGGACGCAGCAGCGTCCAGAATGAAATGCAATGCAACATATAAAGGTTAAGAAATTCGGATCGTTCAGAGTTTGCAATCCAATATCAATCAAAGGTCAAACAAATCTTTGCTCGCTCAACGCCGCTGACTAGGATGAAGAATGGTAGTCAGCAGAAACGAATCCCCAGAAAGAGTTAAAACTTGAATATATTCCCCAGCAGAGGCAGACCCTCAGCAATGACGCCACAAACTAACCACCACATTTGTCAAACTGACAAGATTTTATTTATCTGAAACAGGAAGCATGAAAATTTGTCAATCCACAAGGCCCTCCCATGAAGAAAGCATGGCTCAGAGGCAAAAGGGTTTCTATTCAGAATTCCCAAAGAAGAGAGCATGGCTCAGGTAAGTTCATTTTAGTTTTCAGGACCCCCTGGATAATGGGATTTAATTTTAGTTTTCAGGACCCTCCTGGATAATGGGATTTAATTTTAGTTTTCAGGACCCTCCTGGATAATGGGATTTAATTTTAGTTTTCAGGACCCTCCTGGATAATGGGATTTAATTTTAGTTTTCAGGATCCTCCTGGATAATGGGATTTAATTTAGTTTTCAGGACCCTCCTGGATAATGGAATTTAATTTTAGTTTCAGGACCCTCCTGGATAATGGGATTTAATTTAGTTTCAGGATCCTCCTGGATAATGGGATTTAATTTAGTTTTCAGGACCCTCCTGCATAATGGGATTTATTTTAGTTTTCAGGACCCTCCTAGATAATGGGATTTAATTTTAGTTTTCAGGACCCTCCTGGATAATGGGATTTAATTTTAGTTTTTAGGACCCTCCTGGATAATGGGATTTAATTTTTAGTCTCCAGCGGAATCGCCCTCTTGAATAATGGGATTTAGCTTTAAAATTCTCAGGACCCTCCTGGATAATGGGATCTGGCTTCGAAGTTCTTAAGAAGTTTTGAGGTAGCATGATTTGATTAATCCCTGCAGGTATGCCCAGGTTCTCAAACTAGGGCAGAAAATGTTTCCATTGTTTTGTTTGCTTTGATGTAATATCAGGCGCTCACCTGGAAAACGAGGGAATACATTCAAGCTTAACTAAATCCCCAGCAGTCTTTCAAGTCTTAGCAATCAGGCGTCCACCTGGATAATGAGGGGATACATTTCAAGTTTAGCAATCAGGCGCCCACCTGGATAACGAGGGAATACATTTCAAATTTAGCAGTCAGGCACCCACATGAAAAAATGAGGGAATTCACTTCAGAGTCACTTCAAATTCACGAAAATCATCAGGAGCCCGCCTGAAGAACAGGGCCCATCTTTTCCAAATTCGATATGAAAGATCAAATAGAAATTCAAGAAGTAAATAGGATCTTGTATTTTCTTTTGCTTCTGATGTAATCTTTCTTTTATTTTATTTTTGATGTAATGGCAGGAACCGCAGACCAGAACCTCGATGGCACGTCACTCGACTCCCTACCTCGGTACCCCATTGCCCTTCTCAATTACGAACTACACGTGGCCTGATTCCTTTGTAACTAAGGATATGTAGGCAGCTCAAATACCAGGGCTCAGTCACATTTCTCTTTCCTTTAGTTTTGGTTTCCCCAAGCAGAGGTCGGGTCAAAAACATATCTTGTTGTTCTTTGCCTGAAAACACTCATTGTTTCCCGTTAAAGAGGGGCAGCTGTAGACATGTAAGTTTTAACCCATGCGCTAGAATCGCCTCTAAAAGTCATAGTATTTTTAAAGTAATTATTTGAGCTTATTTTCGTAGGAATTCCCTTTATATTAAGTTTAATTCAATTTTTAGGTACAAAATTGGAAATATCAAAATAGTACCAAACTTCTATCTTTAATAATATTACTAAATTCAATCAAAGTCTCATATTTTTGGGCTTGGTTTTCAGATTTTTGTTTTAGCCAAATCTCACAAATTATGAAGCCCAAATGCAGTAGGCCAACAAAACCCAATCCCCTTCCCCTCATTTCTGCCACATAGGATAAATCCTAACAGATTCTGACAAAAGATATAACAAAAAAATCCCCACCTACGATTCACAGAGAGGTCTCGCCTGATTTCCCATCATCATTCACTAACAGATTTCAGAGGATTCTTCTAGAGAGAGTGGGTTTTCTTGGAGAGCAAGAACAAGGAGAAGAAGAGGGAACTGGAGAGAACAATCGAAAAATAGAGAGAAATCAAAAATGAGTGAATTGAAGAAGAGTGTTGAGATTGTTCTGAGTTTAATCTAAAGCCCAGGAAACCAAAAGAATCGAAAGAAAGTTCAATCGAATTTGGTCTTCTTCTTCTCCACGAAATTTCAAAAAAAAAACTCAGAAACAGAGGAAGGGAGACCTCAGTTCATTTTATTTCTCTTTTTTTTTTCCCAGAAAGTTCAGGAAAGCCAAAAAACAGATGAACACATATTTCACCCTTCTTCGATTTCAGTTCGAGTGTTTGGGTTTGACTTGAGTTGCTAGTTCGAGTTCTTGGTCGCAGTTCGTCGCTCTATAGCTGATATCGATCTTTAAATCTAGTAGGAACTCTACACCAGGTCCATCTCTTAACTTTGTTTACTCTATTTAGATGATAAATCTTTGAATATTTGTCTCTGGGTTGTTAACTCTGCGAATCAGTACATTCAAATCAGTCTTAGCAAAATGGAGTAAAGTAGCTAACGTCAAACATCAGGTTTTGATCAGGATTGAAACAAAAAACATAGGATTAAGCCATGTCTGATGTCGAATCTGCGACCGCATAATCAATATGCGGTTCGCATTTCTGATCTGATCGTCGCATTTTTGACATCAAAACCTCACCTGAGACTTTGTCTGGATTTGCGATCTTCAAGTGCAATTTGCGGATCCCACACTTGATCTGCGATCGCAGATTGGATCGCATACCTGATCTACGACCGCCAATTGGATCGCATTTTTGATGATAGACATCGTCTAAAATCTTGCTCTGATTTGCGACCCTTATGCACAGAATGCGGTTCGCATACAGCATATGCGATCGCGTATTCCCCACTGAATAACATTTTGCCCTCTTCTTGTTTTTCTTTGTGACTTTATGGGCCGGGTTTGGTTGAATGCATGCAAACAAAGTTAAAAGACAAAGCCATAAACGGGATCTCTATCTTTCTTTAATTTAGATCTTACTTTCTTATTGTATTACATTGCTCGCTAGTAGCATGTTTTAGGCCGACCACAGTTGGGTAGGCAACACTGGGATGATAGTTAGTTTTTTGAGGTGAGAGGCCATTCCCTAGTTAAATTCATCCGGGGAATGCCCCGAAGGACGTATGTATTTGATATTCCGGGGAATGCCCCGAGGTATTTGTATGTGAAGACAAAAGTGAAACTCGTAGTAGTTCAGTTTTAGTTTTATTTTTTCTTTTATTAGGCGGGAATGACCTCGAACCTCCTGCGTGTTTTTATCTCAACTCAAATGTATTAAAAGCCAATTTGATCAAGTACGCAACCGTGACTTTCACGGGACTTGGGGAATGCCTAACACCTTCTCCCCGAGTCAAATGAACCCCCTTACCCAAATCTCTGGTATGAACTTGGCTTTTGAGTCTAAGTTCAAGAAACGGTGACCTGGCACACCAGAACTAATTATCAGGTGGCGACTCTAAATTTCCTTTGATTAATTTTCTCTTTGTCACTTCCAAAATTGGAAACCTCTTTTATGAGTTTTACTAAGCCTTTTATCCACCAAAAGGGTTTAGTAAAAGCTCGGTCTCCATCCCGGTAAAAAGGAGGAGTGACACATATTATGAAAGTCAAGTTATTAACTAGCAGGGAGCAGCACATCGTTTACAATACAAACACAAGCAAAGTAATTAAGAATTCATTTATTGCATCCAGACTCGGTAACGTGATTCATATGTTTTTTACGTGATGTTAAAATCGTAATTATTTACTCGTAAAACGGTACAATTGAATCTATACGTGATTTCTAGACAAGTGCATAAATTTGATCTTGAAATAATAAAATAATCGAAGAATTATGCAATACTTAGCCTTAAGATATAGACGAAATAACAGAATCAACAGTTCCTGGAACAGAATTTCCGGGCACAATAACATCGAAATTAAAAAGTAAGAAGATAAGACTGTATTGAGCTTGGTATAGAATGTAGTGTAAGTTTGCCAAAAAATTCATCTCCTTTACAAAGATAACTGAGCTTACTATTTATAGCTATGAAGGAGATCCTAGTATCATGCCCTTCTTTAATGTCAATTATGAGGGGCATTGATGAAGATGTAACAGTGAACAAAAATGTCAAATTCCCTATAATGGGTAATTGCCCTTAGTGCCATGAAATATTCTCTATCAAATGCTACCGGGCGAAGAGCATTTATCACATATTTATGAGAGTTATTCTTTCCGGTGACAAATGAAACAGTTGCCTTCGGTCTTTGGTCATCCCCCCTCTTGGGTTCCACATGTCTCTTTTCTGGATGCCCACGTGTCATAGCATATTTTATCCTGTACAGATAGTTCTCCTGCTTTCCAGTGACATATCTTTGTATTACCGGAAAGTTGGTAGAAACACCTCTTTTGGCGGGAATTACTATAATTCCCTCTTAAGGCTTCTAACAGTTGATTAGACGTACGTCTCTCCACATTTAATGCCCCGAACACGCGTCATCCCATGATTCAGCACCACTTTTGCCGATTATAGAGGTAGTCATGGCCATGAATTTAGCCGCCAAAAGTTTTACTTATACGTATCAACTTTCTCCTTTATACTTCATAATTTTTCAAACTTCCCTTATCTAACTTGCATCTTGCTCTTCATCTTTTCTCTAATTCTCTTCAAACAAAAAATCTTCTCCTTCTTCCATACAATGGCTTCTTCCTCAAAGCGTACCAGTTTTTCAAAAAGCAAGAACAAGTCCGAGGACTCTGCTCCTCCAACAGTGGGCTCCATTATCCCTAGAAATCTTATTACCACAAATGACTTCGAAGAGAAATTCCCTACTTCTAACTCTTGTACATGGGCCGTCAGTAGGTATCCTTCTACCATACGTCCTTCTAGCATTCCTGCTGTGGAGGAAGACTGCCGCTGCCATGACTTGGATGTTACTGCTCCTGATCTATCGGAGCGAGTTACCCTACCCAAGGAGGGTTTTATATATTTTTACACGTAATCCTTTACTTTGGGTGCGTTCTCTTTGAGCAGAGAGCTTGACCCCGTAATTGCGGAGTTTTGCCTCTGCTACTAATTGTGTTTGGCACAAGTAAGTTCTTCTGTGTGGAGGACGGTTGCTTGCCTTTGGCGTTTTTGCCAAGAGACTGGAGAGGAGCTAACTTTATCTCATATGATGAATCTCTATTCTCTCAAAATTTTCCGCGGGGGAATGATAAATCTCTGCAAACGCGGCCACCATGCTCTGTTGTCTAGCATGGATGATGACAACGACAATGGCTGGATGGAACGGTTTGTTGCAGCTGCCACCTACGACATCATTCCAACAACGGCTCCATCATTTTCGGCCGCTTGGAACCGCACTCGTAAGCTCTTTGTTTAGTATTTATTTTTACTAAATATTTTTCTATAGTGTATTGATCGTCCATCCTTCGCCTGTTTCAGCAACTCGATGAATCCCACCGGTGGTTGAAGGTTTGGACTGTTGGGTACAAAGGATCTTGGACGTTACGACGCCCGAGACTCGCTTGTGGAAAGAACTGGCCCCTAAATGTGGGTGGAAGGCCAAGAATCATGGTAATTCAAACTCACCTTGTTTCAATTTTTCATGTGAAGAACTTGATTGATCCCTTCTAACCTGTCTATGAAATTAGGTCTACCTACGGACTCTGTTGCTGTTCCCGAGGAGGATGTTTTGGCTGATCCTGCTGATCCAGCGAGACTGCTTCAGGAGGCGCTTACTCGAACAGGTAGCTCCGAGCCTGCTTCGGGAGCAAATGTTTCTTTACGGAGTCCCCGGTCGGAAGACAAACTACCAAAGAGAAGACGTTCCTCTACAGCCGGGTAAAAGAATAAGAGGGCGATGACCGATGCCCCCGAGTCATCTCCGATAGCAATCATGATTGGTCCGCCTTCCGGGCCGGTCATAGATACTGTGACGATTGACGATGATGAAGAAGCTAGTGATGAGGGAGGTTCTTTACATAGAAGACAATGAATCTCATCATCTCAACAGGATGCACTTTGGGGAGAGTTTGATTTGGTAGATAATTACATAGAAGACGACGAACCTCATCATCTCAACAGGATGCACTTTGGGGAGAGTTTGATTTGGTAGATAATTTCAACTCCCGCTTTGGGGCCCCAATTGTTGTGCCCGGTACTGCGGGGCTGAATACCGGGTCCCTACCGTCTTTGGTTGGCGAGCATCCTACAACCAGCACTGCATATGAAGCTGCTTCTCACTCTTCAACTCCATCAGCTTCATCTCCATCTTCACCAATACCAGTAACTGCTACATTACTTCCATCTTCATTCGCTCTTCCACCAGCAATTGCTACATCATCTCCACCGATCGCACCTGACCATGATGAAGGTGTTCTTCTTCCACAGTCCCAGTTCATGGGAATTTGGGGCAAAATTATGCTGCCCCTTTTGAGGATCCGCAAAGGAGGAGGAATGTTACTCTTTCGATCTCTACCGGATGCAACTTGCTATTCCGGCCGGTGGAGCTTGCTAATTATCTGAAGCCTTTGGCTTTAGAGAAAGACTAGAAAAAGATTCAAGCAATCTTAGGAGAGTGTTTGTTGAACAACGCCATGCACAATGCCGCAGCGGTACGTTCCTTTCTTCCTTTATTACTCCTATTTTTAGGTATGAACATATCCTGAATTTTACCCTTCTTACTTTGTAGGCCAACTTTCTTGCTTCTGAGGGCTTTTGGAAGTTGATTCTTGAAAAGGAAGAGATTATCTCCGCACGGGATTAGCTTTTGGCAGAGAAGAAGCAACATGTCGCTCGCCTTTTGGAACTGGAAGCCAAAGCTGCTGAGGCTATTGTATTTGAGGCTCGTTTGCGGCAAACCGAGCAAGAAGTGGTAACCCTTAGCCAAGAAATTGACCCGCTGATGGTTAGATTTGACGAAGCCAGGACAAATGGGTTGAAGTCCATAATGCCATTCTTGCTACAACTGAACGCGAGGCTGCCTCCGCTGATAGAGTGATCAACTTAGAGGCAGTATTGAACTCCAAAATTGAAGAGTTTGCTGCTACGGGGGCGAAACACGCACAGTTGGAAGAGAAGTACAGGAAAACAATCGAGCATAATAGGCTTTTTAGTTCAACTGTCCGCGACCTTGATGTTAGCCTCAAATCTGCTAGGTCCGCCCGGGAAAACCTTTCTGCCGAGGTAACCCAACTCAAAGAAGAATTTAAGCGTCGAGCGGCTTCCGTCATTGTTGATAAAACTTACGTTATGCACAGCATGAGGAGAAAAACCTTGGAAGAGGCCAAAGTTGGTGTCATTGATTTTGATGCATAAATTGCTAAGGCCCGCGAGCTTGCGTTGACTACTATATGTGGACCCCCACCGAGGTCTGATTCACCTGGTCCTTCTGGTTCCGGTTCTTAGTTTCAGGAACTAAAGAAGAATCGGAGGATGATGATGCTGAAGGCCAAACTGGTGAAAATGTTGATCCATCGGCGGGTCCATCTACTTCTCCCGAGGGCGCAGACACTTCTTTTCCTCCTGGTTCCGGAGATACTGCAGCTTAGCTTTTCTTTTCTTTTTCCAGTAACATGTACCTGTGCCGTTTTAACGTGTTTTGATAAATAAAAACATCTTTTGCTCAAGTATTGTTTGAATATTCCTTTCGTTTGAATATTCATGCAAGTCTTTGATCTTTGCAGTTTCTTCCTTTTGCTTAAGAATTTTGCGCAAGCTTTCTGTTTTGCGTCTATTATGTGAAGCCTTGGGTGAATTCTCCCCGACAGCATTTTTGGTTCTGAGCATCAGCCCTTTTTTGTGAGGGCTTTGATAAGTATTTGCGCAAGTTTACTTTTTGTGTCCTTTCGTATACGGCTTCGGGTGTATGTTTCCCCGAAGGCATTTTAATTCCGAGCATAAATTCTTCCGGAACCAACCCTTTAACTTGAGAATTTTTATAAGAGAGGGTCCTCCTATGTTTACGGTGCTCTTAAATAGGACGTCTCCTGTTCATTACAGCACTAGCATTTAAGTACTTGTTTAACTTTCAAATGACAAAGTTAATTCATCGTTCAGACAAGAAACAAGATAAAAATAAAAGGATTTCATTTTATTCCTTCTATTTTCAAAAAGTACATAAGCATTTGCTATGCTGAAAAGAAATTGCCATTACTTGTGGCTAACTTGTACACCTTGTTTCTACGGGGCTGGCCGCGTAGTCCCCGGTCCTGATGATGCAATTATACTTTCGATTTTTTATTTCCTGGTCGATGTGGAAGTCATTGTTGCCGTATCCTCATATCATTCCCCCCAGTGTTCGAATGCGAAGAGTGCGAATTGGAACACTGTAAGTGTTGTATCTTCGAAAATTCCACTAATGCATTGCTAGATAATCCTTAACTTGGTAACACACTTTACTTCCCCATAGGAATTTATGCTATCGAGCGAAGGACTATTTAACAAACCTCGGGTGGTTTGTGCTCGTGAACAATCAGGTAACCTTTGCTCAATAGCAAACTTAACTTCCCGGTGGAATTTGCTATAGAGAAAAAGCTTATCTAACCATCCCCGAGTGGATCTTTGCTTGTGTGCCTTGCTATTAAAGGTCTTATTGCTGCCGTCTTCATAATACGCTTTCTGTTGCTGCCTCATTAAAAACCTTACCAAGAAAATCCAATTGGGACAAAAACTTAACGAAGGGAAAAAGAGTGCAGCACATACTTTCTGATCGGATAATGTTCATCGGTAATAATATCTTTTGAGGTGTGCCACGTTCCAATTGTTGGGCAACTTTTCTCCATTTTGGTTTTTCAACTAGTATGAATCTTTCCCGGTGACAGCTGGAACTCGGTAGGGGCCTTCCCACGTTGGATCTAGCTTCCTCGCGTTGAGTTCCCGAGTGTTTTAAGTTACTTTCCTTAGGATCAAAATCTCCTATTTTGAAATAACGGAGGTTGACTCTTCGATTAAAATACCGCTCCATTCTCTACTTTTGAGCTACAATTCTTACATGCGCCAAGTCCCTGCGTTCATTGAGTAGTTCCAAGTTGACTATCATTGCTTCGTTATTCGATTCTTCATCTGCCTAGAAATAATTCAAGGTGGGTTCCCCTACTTCCACCGAGATTAAAGCTTCTGCACCGTACACGAGGGCAGAAAGGGTTTCCCATGTGCTTGATTTGGGCATAGTTCGGTATGTCCATAGAACTCCGGGTAATTCTTCGGGCCAGTTACCTTTAGCTGCTTCCAACCTTTTCTTGAGGTTTTGAATAATTACTTTGTTAGTCAACTCCGCTTGACTTTTTGCGCGCGGATGATAGGGTGAAGATGTGATCCTCTTTATTTTTAAATATTGGAGGAACTTTGTAATTTTTGCGCCGATAAACTGTGGCACATTGTAGCATGCTATCTCTTTTGGTATTTCGAACATGCAAATTATTTTTTCCCACAAGAAATCCACCACTTCGCGTTCTCCGATCTTTTGATAAGGACCTGCTTCCACCCACTTAGAAAAATAGTCAGTCAAAATTAAAAGAAACCTTACCTTTTCCGGAGCCGGTGGCAGTGGTCCGATGATGTCCATCCCCCATTTCATGAACGACCACGGGGATAGAACCGAATGTCAGAGTTATGCTGGTTGATACACCAGTGGTGTGTATCATTGACACTTATCACATTTTCGTACGAATTCGTTGGCGTCTTGTTCCATGCAGGCTAATAATACCATGCCCTTACCAACTTCAGCACTAAGGAATATGCGCCCGAGTGGTTGCTAAGCATCTGGCTAGTGGGCCTTGAAAAGATTTCTATATAATTGGCCTCTCTTGAAGCTATATCGTGCTGCTTTGGCACGCAACGCCCGGGATAGTTTGGGGTCTTCAGGTAGCTTCCCGTGTTCGAGATAATCAATGATTTAATTCCTCCAGTCCCAGACCAGATTCGTCGAATTTACCTCAAAGTAACCATTTGTATCCAGGACTGAGTTCATTAGTTGTACTACCGTTTTGGACTCCGATCTCTTTATTTCCATCGATGATCCTAGGTTTGCCGATGCGCCTGCTTCTGTGTTATCTTCCCATAGAATATGAGTAATTGACCACTACCGAAATCGCGCCAACATAGCCTGAACCTTTACCACGTACTATTTCATGCACTCCTCTTTGGTCCTAAAGATCCGGTATACCTAATTTACGACCAGTTGTGAGTTGCATTTGATTTTGATGACCTCGGAGTCAAATCTCCGGGCCAATTCGAGCCCTGCAATTAATGCTTCATACTCTACTCAGGACCATCCTGATGGCTTGCCTTAGGGTTTCCCCCGAAGGCGTAATTAAGACTATATCGAGCCCAGACCCTTTTACGTTGGAATCTCTGTCCGTAAATAAGGTCCAAACCCCTGATTTTGATTTTGACACCATTACTGCCTCATTGGTTGTCAGAGGAAATAATCCCGGACTGAAATCGGTCACGAAGTCAGCCAAGACTTGCAACTTAATTGCAGTCCTTGGTTTCTATTCTATGTCGACTTCACTCATTTCGACGGTGCATTTGGACAATCTACCCGAGACCTCGGGTTTATGGAGGATGTTCCGCAAAGGGAAAGTAGTCACCAAGGCTATCGGGTGGTATTGGAAGTAGGGCCTCAGCTTCCGAGCGGCGATTACGAGAGCTAAAGCCAGTTTCTCCAAATGTGGGTAACGAGTTTTTGCTCCCGTTAATATTTTACTAACATAATAAATGGGAGATTGTGTACCTTCGTTGTCTCGGACTAAAACCACACTTACCGCAACTTTCGAAACCGCGAGATATACCAGCAACGTTTCAACTTCATTTGGTTTTGGAAGTAATGGAGGACTTGACAAGTATTTCTTTAAATCACTCAAAGCCTACTGGCACTCCGGGGTCCATTTGAAATTATTTTTCTTTTTGAGCAGTGCGGAGAAACGATGACACTTTTCTGATGACCGGGAAATGAACCGGCTCAAAGCTGCCAATCTCCCCATAAGCCTTTGGACTTCCTTCACGTTTGATAGTTGGTCCAGGTTTACCTTAATTCCCCTTTGTGATACCTGAAATCCTAGAAACTTACCAGGGCTAACCCCGAACACGCATTTCTCGGGATTAAGTTTCATATTATGCTTTCTTAGGATGTCGAAAGTTACTTGCAGGTGTTTAAGATGATCACTTGCATTTAGAGACTTAACGAGCATATTATCTATATGAAATTCCATAGTTTTTCCTATTTGATTTTCAAGCATTTTGTCCATGAGCCGTTGGTAAGTGGCTCTGGCGCTTTTCAACCCAAAGGGCATCATATTGTAGTAATATATACCGAAATTCGTTATAAACGAAGTTTTTTCTAGATCCACCGGGTTCATCTTAATTTGGTTTTACCCGGAATAAGCATCGAGGAAACTCATTAACTCGTGCCCGGTCGTGGCATCAATCATTTGATCGATGTTTGGCAGTGGGAACGAGTTTTTCGGGCACGCCTTGTTAAGATATTTATAAACTACACATATACGAAACTTATTGTTCTTCTTAGGAACTACTACCACATTGGCTAGCTTGTCTGGATATCTTACCTCTCGGATCGAACTAATATTAAGTAAGCGGGTTACCTCTTCTTTGAATAATTTATTCCAGGTTTCAGCAATCGGGCATTTCTTTTGTCTTACCGGAGGTACGTTGGGATCCTAGCTTAACTTGTGTACGGCTACCTCCGTTGGGATGCCTATCATATCCTCATGCAACCATGCAAAATAATCTGTGTTAGATTTAAGAAATTTAATACAGTCGAACCTGAGTTCTGGGTGCAGTCTTGTCCCCAAGTGGAATTTCCTTTCTAGGAATTCTTCGAACAATGCCACTTGCTCCAGCTCTTGCGCTGTGGACTTCGTTGCATCGGTTTCTTCTAGAACTTGGGCTTATCTCGGCACCTGATAATATTTCGACGCCTCTGCCCCAGGGCTAACTTCATCTAGTTCGGAAGTAGGTGTTGGTCCCTGTAATTGCTATGCCGCATGTTTCTTTCCTTTGCTACTGGAGACCGAAATTGCATTCATTTCCTTTGCCGCCTGTTGATCTCCCCTTATCTGCATAATTTCTTCAGGTGTTGGAAACTTCAGCAATTGATGATACGTCGATGGTACAGCTTTCATCTCGTGCAACCATGGCCTTCCCAGAATGATGTTGTATCCCATATCACTATCTACTACTTCAAAAATAGTTGTTTTCATTACTCCTATAACGTTCGTGCGTAATAAAATTTCTCTCCGGGTTGTCACACTTGCAAGGTTGAATCCGTCGAGGAGCTTTGTGGCCGGAATAATGCTTCTGGTGAGTTTAGCTTGCTCTGATACTCTCCAGTATATGATATTAGCCGAACTTCCTGGATCCACTAAAACACGTTTAATCTTAAAATCTAGCACATTTGAAGAAATTACCAGTGCATCGTTGTGTGGTAGCAGCAATCCGTCTGCGTCCTCCTCCGTAAAAATGATATCGTCTTCCCGAAGCCTTTTGCTATGCGTTATTTATACTTTCATCTTCTTTACTGCTGAAAAGGTGACCCCGTTCATCTCGTTGCCTCCGAATATCATGTTGATCGTTTAACGGGGGGGGGGG
>MCJB01046346.1:112882-123590 GCA_002018475.1 Nicotiana obtusifolia
GGGGGGGGGGGGATCTTCTCCTGGTTACGACCATAATTGTTCTTAGCTGGGTCACTCAAGAATTCTCTGAGGTGACCATTCTTCACTAATGTTGCCACTTCTTCCCGGAGGTGTCTGTCACACCTTCTTTTGGTACACCCTCGGTGAGGAGTATATGAAGAGTTTTTTCTAATTAAAGTGACATTATTCGAAATGAGATTATTTATTCAGAGTCGCCACTTGGAATATTTAGATTGGTGTTCCAAGTCACCGGTTTATTTTTAAATCCCAAATAGGAAAAGATTTGACTTTCTTAACGAAGTCTGAGAACCAGAAATTCTAGGTAAGGAATTCTGTTAACCCGAGGGAAGGTGTTAGGCACCCTCAGGTTCCGTGGTTCTAGCACGGTCGCTTCATTGTCATAATCGGCTCATTATTTGATTTTATACCTGTTATTAACCTATAGCACATTTTACTTTATTTTTCGCTTTTAGAATTATCGAAGTATTGCAATGTCAATCAAAATATGTCGCAAATTACGTCACATAAATGCACCCGCAATTTGTAACACTTTTAATTTAACATTGGGATTTGGGATTTGGGTCACATAAATTTCCAACCGAATTCAGGATATTGAATTATTGACACAACGCGCCTAAAGAAAATTATGCGTTTTTTAGTTCTCCGAGGGCCATGGAATTTGCTAAATAGCGCACCTCGGTTTTTCTATAATTAATGAGGGCCATATGTTTGTAAATTCATTTGGTATCGCACGCCTCGAATTAGTTTAAAAGCTTTTATTAATCGAAGTTGTTAAAATCGGGTTACCTAAAAGGCGCCCCCGAAATTGACATTGTTACTATGCTGCGGAAACCGTACCCATAGTCACAATGTAATTAATCGTACCCTAAAAATGAGCGACTAATGCTTGAAATGTTTTAAGGCTTATTTGCTCTAATTACGCGTTTGATTAATTAAGAGGGCCTTTGGTGATTATTTGTTAATTATAAGGCTCTCCTCTATTAATTGCGAGAATTTTTATGTCTAAAGTGTCAAACCCAAAGCAAAGAACTTAATTAGTTTCTAATTAAACATAGGGCCTACTTGGACTTTATGGTCTTGCAGCAAACTAATCAACCTAAAACCCAATTACAAGGATAGTTATTAGCTAAAACAAAACAGTTATTTTCTGAATTGTGCAGTAACGGCACTATTTGCAATATAACAGACAAACCAGTCAATATGAATTCAATTATAAACATAGCCATCAGCAAGAATACGACTACTTTTCAGCGCATTACATTAATAGCACTTTTCCAGAATAGCCAACCCTCAAAACAGCAAACTTTAAAACAAACCAATCAAGTTTGGCATCAATTTTCAAGGGATTGCCATATTTGAAATTTAAAAATGAAAAGATCGCAGTAAGACAGTCTCAATCACAAACATATCCAATGATTTCATAACAAAACCGCGTGCTGAATTTCAGCACCAATCTTTGACAAACGACAGACACGTAAACTATAACTTTAGCTTCAAACAGTCTTGTTTAGAGCCTGTTATTAACTTCAGAAGAAAGGTCATGCTTTACAATTGACAAATTTCGGCAAATGGCCATGTAGTGCATTTACAAATTGCAATAACCATCAAACCAATTAACCAAAGTCATGACAGATTCCTTAAATGATTGCGAAAGTTAAGTGCACTAAGTTATGACAGAATTTTACTATTTCCCTTTTAGCATTAGTCCAGATTTCGATACAACTGATCAAAAAAAAAATCAGCATTACCATCAGCAGATACTAGACAGCTTTTACAAACAATTTCAGTCAACCTTTAACTACATTGCAACCAACCTAACAAACATGAACTGATAATTCAGTAGCGGCGTAGGAAAAGGACACGTTTTGAAATAAGCTAATTCTATAGTTCAAAAAGATTTATAATATAACAAAGGAGTTCGAGGCAGTTTTTCACAAGAACCTATCAACACTTAGCATTATGACTAGTTACATAAGCTTAATATGAAGACTATTATCGAAGAAGATTAAAGCAAACTCAGTAGCAAACCGAACCAAACCATTGTGAAAAGCAACTAATTTCAGCTCTACCATCTAAAATGCTAAAGGAACTGAACATGAGCAGTAACAATCAACTCCGTAATGACTATTAACAGGGAAGCAGTAACAAGAACATATATATCGTTTACATAGACTTAAGCAATAAACATATTGTTCTCCGATAGTAATTTTAAATTGCAATTACATGGTATTCGAACATATCAAGAATCTGTGACAAACTTATCTTTGTAACAGCAGCAGCAAATCGAACAACGCAACAGAAATTAATCTCAGCTACTTCCAATCGACTTTCTTTTACAGTTCGGAAATAGAAAAAGAAGAATTGTAGTTACTTTTTTAGTCCCAGAAATCACGAGAATATTCTCTATATGTCTGTGTGTGCACAACTCTTTTAAAGAGAACCTGTGAGGGTATCAATCTGTTCTCTGTTTTCTCCCCCTGACATCTATGACCATTCTCCTCTTTTATATCCAACTCCCCATAATAGACCCCCCTTCTAGACCCTTTTTTTTTTAATTTTCTCTTTCTTTTTTTTTTTTATTTTCTGTTAAAAAGATTCCTCACACGATATTCACTCCTCACCCTCCTCACAGATTTTTCTGTTTGCATGTGACTACATTAACTGAATCTGTTTCTAACTTTCCAAATATACTCTTTACCCTCCAACGTTTTCTTTTGTTTTTATTTAATTGCTGCTAGGGACTTGCTGGAAGCTTCTAATGGTTTTATACCCAAACTTGACTCTTTTCTGCCTTTTAATCCCTAACGGTCGAACCGACCCGGCCCAAGACAACATGGCCCTATATTGATTCTTCTGACCCAGTCCTTTTGGCTTCAATTTTCAGAGGCTACTTTTAATTGTAACCTTTTTGAACTGTAGCCCATAGAACTGGACCGATCTTGACCTCTAAAAGAAAAAATCAAAACTAGATAATTAAGAAAGGAGTAGAAGAAGAAAGTATTACGGAATAATAACAAGAAAAAGGAACAGGGAAAGGAACTACCTTGGACCGAAAATCTTCTTGAAAAATCTGATTTTGAAGCCAAAAATCAACTTTAATCACGTGTTCTTGTTAAGAACACCCGACTAAAGCTTGTTTTGGCTTCAAAATCGGCTTCGTTGAGTCTTGATGTTAAAGCTTTACACTTTTAGGGCTTTTCTGATTTTTGTTTTATTAAACAAAAATTTTCGGGATGACTGAGTGAAGGTGGCTGCTTAGGGGTATGTTTTGACCAATTTTTGAAACAGATTTGGGGTGGAAACAGTCATGGCAGCGTTTGGTTTAGAGGTGGCTAGGGTTTGGTTTCAGATGAGAGGGGTTGTTGAAGGAGATGGAAATAGGGGGGTAGGGTTAGGTTAGGACATATATAAGGCAAAATCAAATTAGTTCCGAGCCATTGGATCATTCTAGATCAACGGCTCAGATCAAACCAATTAATCCAAACGTCGTCGTTTGGTCCTTAGCGGGGGAAGACTTGGGCCAGTCCGGTTTATTTGATTGAGCCTGGTTCGAATTTTCCTTTTTATGTTGGCCCAGTCTAATTCCTCTTTCTTTATTTCAATTACTTCAATTTCCTTCATTTTTTTTTAGTTTCTCTTTTTAATTTTAACAACTACAAAACTTAATAATTAAAATCCTAGTTTACTTAAATATGAAATTAGGCTAAATAACTAATTATAAAAATTATAATAACACTCAATTCTAAGAATTAAAGAATAAAATTAAGAATGGTGTAAAATGAACTATTTTTATGACTTTTTCTCAATTTTATAAAAGACCAACAACTACTAATTTAATCTAAAAATATAAAATGAATACTAAATGCAATGCATGATATTTTTTGATTATTTTCATGAATTAATTACTTAACAATTAAATATGAGTAATTAAGAAAGTCTAATATAATTCCTAAAATGGCTAACAATTAATTAAGAAACTATTTTTTATTTGATTTATGAGAGTGTTTTGATCATGGCAAAAATCACGTGCTCACAGAGTCGACAGTCCCTTGTCCAGTTGCCATTTGTCCCGTGGTATTCACACCACAAGTTGGGATTCCTCTGGCTGGGATCAGTCTCATCGGTTTTGGGAACCGTGCTTCTTTGATGTTTCTCATGGCCGACACCAATTCCACTACACTGACGTTGAAGTTGTATTCCGATA
This sequence comes from Nicotiana obtusifolia, assembly GCA_002018475.1. NCBI lineage: Eukaryota > Viridiplantae > Streptophyta > Magnoliopsida > Solanales > Solanaceae > Nicotiana > Nicotiana obtusifolia. The sequence continues at coordinate 117,108 of MCJB01046346.1, forward strand.
ACTTGGGGTAAGAAGGCACCCGCGACCCTGACGCTTCCTTATCCTACAGTGATCGATTGTTCCAACCGCAATTAGTTCTCCTGTCAACGGCGAACTTATCCGCTGTCTGGAAACCTCTGCTGCGGTCTTCGGTCCGTTCGTAGGGCAAAAATCGGCCCCTCAAAGTCCGTCTGTCCGCGTTATAATCATCCTTTGATTTTTCTCTGTTCTTTTCTCGTCCTTTGGTCGACGATGGAAAACCAACCTGATCATCTTCGATCCTTATTTTTTATTCTTACCGGTTGTGGACATCCACCCAGGTCGTTGCTTGAAACTCGAGTAGGCTTTCCTTTAATTTATGGGAAGAGTCTGAACTCCTCGGATTCAACCCCTTGGTGAATGCTTCAGTCGCCCATTCATCTGGGACAACCGGGAGCAACATTCTCTCCTTCTGGAATCAAGTAACAAACTCCCGTAGCAGTTTGGACTCTTCTTGCGCAATCCTGAATATGTCGGCCTTTCGGGCCTGTACTTTTCTAGCCCCGACATGAACCTTGATGAAAGAATCCGCGAGCATTTCAAAGGAATCCATGGAATGCTCCGATAACAGTGAATACCAGTTCAAGGCCCCCGTCGTGAGGGTTTCTCTAAATTTCTTTAGCAACATATATTCGATCTCATGAGGAGCTAAATCATTTCCCTTTACCGCTAGGTGGTAATATACTCATGGGGGTCTGAAGTTCGGTCACAATTTGACACTTCAGACATTTTAAACTGCTTCGGGATTAACTCTGGTGCCGCACTTGGCTTGTATGGCAACTGAGTATAGTTTTTCGAGTCAGGACCTTTCAGCACTGGTGGCACGCCCGGAATCTGGTCCATGTGGGCGTTCACTTCATAAACAGTAAAAGTTCATTCTTGAAAGGATCATTCTCGTTGTTGAGGCCGGATCCGTTCCCCTCTGCCCCATTGGAGCCAATTTCACCCTTGGGAGCGTTGTTGTCTTTGGTTCGTGGGAAACTTGGGATTTTATCGGATCTCGTCTGTTTGCATTATTTGATGCTCCCGACAGCACCTTCTTTAACTCCATCATAACCTTATCCTGTCATGTGAGGTGACCTAGAATGATCGCATGTTGCTCTTACAAGACCATTACCGCGTCAACGAAATGTTTCCCATCAGCATCATTGGGAGTGGTCTCCCGAACATGTCGAGGATATTGCATGTCATGCACCGGTGTAGTATCATTTCCCTCATTATGGATGTCACTGATTGAGTCCTCAAAATAAGGTTGATCCCCTCGAATCTCGGGGTTGTGCATGCCGTTAACAGTGTTATATGCCATTTCTTATGATTTTTTCTAAGACAAAATAATCAAAACACGTTAGTGAAAAAGGCAAGGATCAATTCAATTACACGGCTGTCTAGGCCCCACTGTGGGTGCCAAACTGTTTACCCGTAAAACGGTACAGTTGAATTTATACATGGCTTCTAGACAAGTGAATTAATTTGATCCTAAAATAATAAAATAATCGAAGAATTATGCGATACTTAGCCTTAAGATATAGACGAAACAGCAAAAGCAACAGTTCTGGGAACAAGATTTTCGGTCACAATAACAGCGAAGTTAAAAAGTAAGAAGAAAGATTGTATTGAGCTTTGTATAGAATGTAGTGTAAATTTGTCAAAAAATTCGTCTCCTTTACAATAATAACTGAGCTCACTATTTATAGCTATGAAGGATGTACAAGGATCATACCCTTCTTTAATGTCAATTATGAGGGGCATTGATGAAGATATAACGGTGAACATAAATGTCAAATTTCCTGTAACGGGTAATTTCTCTTAATGTCATGAAATATTCTCTATTAAATGCTACCGAACGAAGAGCATTTATCACATCTTTATGAGTGCTATTCTTTCCGATGACAAAAGAAATAGTTACCTTCGGTCTTTGGCCATCCCTCCGTCTTGGATTCCACGTGTCCTTTTTTTGGATGGCCACGTGTCATAGCATATTTTACCCTATACAATAAGATGTATAAATATTTAAGATCTGATGCAGTGTTTTAAAAGGTGTTTTCGAGGCGAGCCCTGGGGTGAGGCGCACCAAAAACGTCCCAAGGCGATGGTGTAGGGTGAAAGTCTCAAGAGACATACGCCCAGCAATTCGGGGCGTACGCCCGAGCGTTTGAGGCGCGTTTTTTTAGTGAGACGTAAGCCCCAGAGTCTTTTTCAAGTTAAAACAAAATTTGTTGAATAAGTCATTCATATAATACCCAAATTTTTAAAAATCTGCTTGGTAATTACTCAAAAAATTTAAAAAGGAGTTGAAATATATTAAATTTAAAAGTCAAGACCTTTTTATTGATTGAAGCCCTACTTCATGGTCTTTCCCAATTCTTTATCTTGTCCGCTAATCTACTAATATCTCCCACAATCAACAAATATTCAATTTTTTTTTTTTTACAAATACAAAGAGAACTCAATTCTCCTTCATAACAGCAAGTTCAAAGTTCAAATTGTAGGTTAGTCATCCTTTTGTTCCTTCATGTACAAAATTTTATTCTCTTAGACTCAAGTTACGTGTACTTATAAGTAGCGTATAACAGATTGTCTTGACTAGTTTTTTGTGGGGATGGAGCAGATATATGTGTGTATGTATGTGTGTGTGTGTATAATTTTGTTCAATTTTTATGCAATTTTACCTGTTTATAAATATTTACTGTAATTATATTATTTTATAAATTATTAAAAATAAATATCTATGGGGCCTACGCTTCACCGAGGCATATGTAAAACGCCTCGCCTTACGCCCACGCATTTAAAACACTGATCCCTTGTTGTTTTCTAAATTTTAAATTGAAAAAAATATATTGGAGGTGACATTCCATTTTGTTTCAGCATACTCACAATATTTTGCGTTTGCCATTGTTGTTTTCTACACATTTAATGGCAATTTATTTCTAGGGGTATAGCAGTAAATCTTAAGCATAACCTTTTTTTTAAATTACAGAAATTATTAGACTTCTATATATATTAGCTTACATTTGTCAAAGCTAACACCCACAGAAGTAACTATTGCATGGTATGAAAATTGCTAGAACGGCGTCGTCTCGGCATTGCCTAATTACGTTAGCTATTTTGTTAGCACAAGTTGTTAAAATGTTGAAGGGCTGGAGAGTAGAGCCCCCTCTCCATAAATTCCGGTGGCTAAATACGACACTGAAGTCACCAACATACAACAAATTTCATAAGCCATCGTGGCTCTCACCGTTTTGTTTCCATTATTTTCAGCTTTGAACTCGGGAGATCAGAATTAGAAGTCATCGCTTCAGAATTTCAAGTTTATAGGCTCGAGATATTAATCCATTTAAATTATTAAATTTTAAATTAATTATTTATATATTTAATAATTTTTTTAAGACAAATATAGAATTAAACGAAAGCTAGTCGGTTAGAACAAATTCATTCCAACACTTTAACTCCGTCCCTGATCATCATCATCATCATCATCATCAGAAGAAGAAGAAGAAGAAGAAGAAGAAGGAGGGAACGAGAAATAGTGAATTTTCTTTATCTCTAAAAGACAGTGAAATTACATCCAAATTTATTGTGAAAAATATTCTTCATCAGTACCGCTAAACTGGTAGCCTCAATGATTAGTCTAACAGTCGACTTGCTGCATAACCTTCTATATTTTTCTTCGAAACAGCAATTTGTGAGTCCTTTTGCTCCTTTTACACATCAATTGTTGGATGTATCATCCTTTTTATCTTAGCACGATGATCTGGATTGGACCAGAAATTGAACTGTGAACTAAAAACATTGGATACTTGCATGGTGACTGCAGACATTTTGGAGAAAACGGTTGATTTGGGCAAATTAAATCCTCAAAAGTAATTCAGTCGTGAGGTCATTTCGCAGCAATTCGTAGCCTGCTGACAAAGACAAATCTTTGGATAAGCTGGCCATTTATAACTATTGGATCAAAGCTAGGAATGGAACAAAAGTAATAGGGTATAGTTGCATCCTCCTTCGGTGGCTGCACTAAAAAAGGTGCCTGCTGACGAAGACAGTGAAAGATATGAGAGAGCTGGAGAAAAGAACAAATTGCATAGTGTATTCTTTTTTTGGAAAGTGACCCAACTACTACCCTGCTTTTAAGGCGGGGATTATGAATGGTGACCACTCCATTCAGAAATCATTGTCTCTCCCTATATTTGGTTCATTCATTGAGCCTTGAGCTACTAGACTGAGGAAGTAGGAACACTGCTCAAGACCCCAGAATTGCGAGGTACTCGAAAACCGCAGCTACCAAACAGAAACCTAATAGCCTATGAAGAGCGCCAACTCTACCTTCTTAGCCTAACATAGCTCCACTTATTCAACCAAAAGCTCATCCAAATTACTCGGCTCCTGTCTTCTTTAGATCAAGATGCAGATACCCACTTTGATTCTGGATGTCTCATACCTGACCATATTTTCACAAGTGGAAGAAGCAAACCATGCAACAACCAACATTATTCTTTTACCTACACATGAATATAAAAGAATTTCCATTATAAAGAAGAAAAAGATCAAAGAATTCAGCGTCCGTCTACCAATTATTAAACCTGCTTCTACTTCTTAAAGTGATAATATGTTTTCCTCATTAAAACTGAAAAGTAAAATTCCAACCTAATATGAATCATAATATAGTTGGCAACACACTTAACAAGATTCAATTTGTCCTGTAATACATGATATTTAAACAAAAATGAATTTGGAACCTAAAATCCAAACATGGTGACACTTTGTCAAATTGTACAATTTACTTTTAGAAATAACTAATTACGTCTATTTTTCAAATTGAATGTGAACCTTTCATTTTCAATCCGTGTCAAATTAATGATCGACCTTCTCTTCTCTTTTTTTATTTGAAACTTTAAATAGTTCTTTTTTTTAAAAAAAAAAATATAGGATCCATTCTTCACTCATGCATGTCAACAATTCAATTCACACACTTTTCTAATTTCATTTGCAAAGTTGAAAAAAAAGGTTCAATTCAAATTAAGAAACAGATATCAATAGTAGTCTGAAACTAAAATTAGATAAGAAAAACGGTACCAACTCTTATCAAAACGAGAAATACCACATTTGAACAACTGAAAATGCACATGTTCATCAATGGAATCCAAAAGTTTAAGCAATATTTATTGATGATAACCTTTAATGGTCAAAGTTAGGGGTGATAAATGGGTGGGTCGGATCGAATATGGGCGGTTCAAAACGGGTAATGCAGAAAACGGATAAAATAGCCACCCAACTCATATTTAATACGGATAAAAATGGATTAAGCGGTGATAAGATGCATATCCATATTATATCCATCGTATCCATAATTTCATGAATATGAATCACTTTTGGGATGATTTCTAGTCTACCAAATTTGAGAAACCCTTGCAAATTTAAAAGTTAAATCAATTAGTTATCCATTTTTAAGTGGATAATATTGTCACGCCCCTTTTTTACTCCAAAGAGATATATATATATATTATGGATTATTGGGGGTTAAAGACTTTTTCCAACTAAAGTGACACTTTTGAAATAAGAATTATTTTATTATTTAGAGTCGTCACTTGGAATTGATTTTTGGGTATTCCAAGTCACCTTTTATTTGAATTCCTATTCAAAGGAAGATTTGACTCTTTTATTATTGGTTTGCGAAAACAAAATCCGGGTAAGGAATTCTGTTGACCGGAGAGAAGGTGTAAGGCATTCTCCGAGTCCCGTGGTTCTAGCATGGTCGCTTTTTTGACTACAACTTGGCTTGAATTAATTTTGGCAAACAGTGTTTTTATTTGATTTTCATATTTACCTATTCGCTTTTATTTCTTGATTATTAAAAAAATTAAAGAATATTTTGAATAATAAGATGTCATAACTACACTACGCAAGCGAATGCGTGATTGGGACGAAATTTATTAATTTAGTCATAACAGCGCTACCGAAGCGAACCCGCAGTCATGACAAAGGATTATTAGCACGTTATTACTTGTGGAAAAATTACTACATTTGAGAAAAATTAATTTTTAAAATTTATTAAATGTCAATTACCGTGCAAGCGAATCCGTGGTTATAGATACGAATTAATTAAATTAGAAATTAATTAAAGCTATTGAGTATGGCATGAGATTGTTGAATTAATTTAGTGAATATTAAGTATCACGCTATGCAAGCGAGTCCGTGAATGAAAAAGATAAAACGTGCCTACTAGTTACCTAGTGTTTAAATTAATTAATAAAGATGATTAAGTCTTCTTATTATTTTAATTATAAAGAAAAAGAAGTCTAAATTTTATTGAAATTAATTGGTGGACATATGAAACTTGAAAGTTTCGTCCAATTTGTTATATTAAAGAATGGGCAGCCTTGTTATTAAAAGAAAATGGGCCAACTCTTATTGGTATTGGCCAAATTCAAAGGAAATGGGCCAGGTGTGTTATTAACTTTAAAAAAAAAA